>CM059872.1:6235119-6476586 GCA_030490815.1 Acer saccharum
GGGAATAGTCATAACAACCCAGAAGGAGACGTGGGAGTGCCATGAGGTTCGATTTCAAATCAATCAACATCAAGCAGAGTATGAAGCTTTGTTGGCCAGCTTAGGGTCTGTATAGCATTGGGAGCAGATGAGTTGGAAATTTACAGCGATTCACAGGTTGTGGTTAACAAGTAATGGATGAATACCAGGCGATGGGAGGAGCACATGATAGCTTACTTGGACATTGCAAAAGATTGCTCAGAAAATTCAAGATGTACAAAATCTTTTAGATCCCTCGGGAATGAGAACGAAAAAGTAGATGCCTTGTCCAAATTAGCTTCAGCCACCATGAGCATCAGGTCAAAAAAATACGGTGCCAACACCTGACTAAGTCGAGTATAGCAGAATCTGAGGAAGTCATGATAGCAGAGATCCGACCAGGCCCAGGCGACTGGACACCACCCAGCTCAGAAAGTACTTGGAGAAATGTATTACCGGGAAGATGCTGTGGAAGCTAAACGCATCAAATACAGGTCAACCCGGTACACAATTCTGAGGGGAGAATTATACAGGAGAGGGTTCTCAAAAGTACTGCAAAGGTGTGTTGCCGGCGAAGAAACCAAAAAGATCCTAAAGGATGTTCACAGTGGAGTATGCGGGAACCATACTAGGGGTAAGAGTCTAGCACACAAGGTACTTAGACAAGGATTCTACTAGCCGACTTTGTTCGCAGAGGCGCAGCGATTCGCGGAGAGTTGCGGAACATGCCAAAGAATAGCAAACGACATTCGGTAACCCCCAGAATTACTCAGAAGCTTAACCTCACCTTGACCTTTTGTCATGTGGGGCCTCGATCTAATAGGACCAATGCCCACAGGAACAAAGGGAGGTGCGAAGCACGCTATTGTGGCTATGGACTACTTTACCAAATGGGCAGAAGCAGAGGCACTCGTGCATATCACTGAGGCAAACACCACCAACCTCGTCAAGAAGAACATAATATATAGGTTCGGGATTCCGAGCATCATCATAACAGACAACGGGACCCAATTTGATAACAATAAATTCAGGGAGATGTGCGAGGAATACAAAATTGCAAATTATTACGCATCTCCCGCCCATCCTCAAACCAATGGTCAGACAGAGGCAGTAAACAAAGTGATCAAGCACACGCTGAAAGCGAAGCTGGAGGCAAGGAAGGGTTGCTGGGCGGACAAGCTGCCTGAGGTACTATGGGCATACCGAACAACTATGAGGTCATCCACAGGGGAAACTCCTTTCGCATTAGCATTTGGAACGGAAGCTGTTATCCCGGCAGAAACAACTTTCACCTCTCTCAGGGTTCGGCTATACAGCTCAGAGCACAATGTCAACATGTTGCAGCAGAACTTAGATGAATTGGAAGAAGTCAGAGACGCAGCACAAGTAAGGAATGCAGCGTACCAGCAAAGGGCTATGAGGTACTACAATTCTCACATTCGTGTGAGTAAATTCCAACTCGGAGATTTGGTGCTGAGAAGGTGAAAGTATACAAAAGTAGTTAAATTGCTTAAGGCATACCTAGAGGAGGAGGGGGGGGGGGGGGGTGAATAGGTTTTTACACATTTTTCCAATCTCACACAACAAAATAAACCAAGAAAGACATACATAGACAATATGAGAATATAATCATGTGCACAAGGTCTAAGTATATCACCTAGTTGTGTGAGGTATAAAAGAAAATAAACACAACAACAAATAAAGCTTGTGTTTCAATAAATGTTCAACTTGTTACAAGAGTGATCAAATATCATTATACAAAAATTATAATATGCAAAAGAATCATAGACACAAAAATGATCAAAAGAATGAATCCACAAATCACACTTTACAAATACTTGCTTCACTATACATCACAAGTGAGTAATATGAAACAAGATAATAACATATACAAATAAAATATAAAAGATAGAGATAGGAAGAATTAACACAAGAGATTTTTTAACGTGGTAAAACCTCCAAGGAGGAAACATCCACGGGTTGAAATACAACCATTAGGGTACTATATATATTGGATGATAAAAATAGAGAATCCACAAAGTGACCAATCTTTAGCTCACCTAACCTAGTGGAGTCTAAGTCTACCCAACCCTATTGGAAAGTATGAGATCCCCCAATGATACGAAACCACCATATATTGGACAACACACAAAACCAACATCGATGGAAGATTAGAAATTCCTCAAGAGTGCATACACCTCCCGTGTACCCCGCTCTTTTGGAGTCTATGACTAACCATACGCCTAGGCCTACCAATATAATAGCTAACTCCCTATCCAAGGCACTCTTGCCTCTAGGGAGCCTCCCATGCATGACTATCCGAGTTCTCCCAACTCTAGCCATGACTTCTTGCTTACCTATCCGAGTCATCCCGATTCTAGGCAAGTCTTCTTGCTTGGCTATCCGAGTCATCCCGACTCTAACCAAGACATCATGCCTTTTACAAGGACTTCCTAGTGTAATCATGTGAATGCAAATGATGCAAACAATCAAATCAACATAGAACATGTGATCAATACATTCTATGGTACAAATAGACCTAAACATGTGATACCACAAGTAATAAAGTCTAGATGCAAAATACAAGAATAAAACCTAAAGCATGTGAAACATCAAACACATAAGCTCAAAGTCTCATTCACACATACAACACTTGAATCAAAATATATTCATGAAGTACAAGTTCAAGATGCAATCAACATACAATAAAATGCTAGAAATATGAGATTTAATCAATCAATATTCTAGCCAAAAATATAGAGCAAGGATTCAAGATATAAATCAATCAAATCCTAGATTGCTCTAAAACACAAATAAATTCAATAATCCTAGATTTCATCAATCAAAGGATCAAATCAAATCTCAAGGTCATTTATCACAAAATTGATTCAATCAAGTTACAAACAACCTAAGAAGATGAGAAAATTCAGAGGAGAAGACTGACGGGAATATTGCAATTTTTCTTTTTCAAAATCAAATGGAGAGAGATGAGGGAAATAAAAGGAGGAGAGAGAAGGGGCAAAATGGGCCAATCAACTGAGGCCACGTCACCCTAGGCCATGGGGGGTGTGTAGGCCTCACGGGGGCAGAGAGCCCCTCTGGCCGTGGGGCCCACGGTCTCCCTCACGGCGTGGGCCAAGTGGCCGTGAACTTACCTCTTTCGCGCGCTCCCTCGGTTCTTCAGCCGTATCTTGGGCATCCAAACTCCGATTTTGAATCTGTTTTTGGATTACGAACCGTGACTCTCTTACGCACGATGATGACTACACAACTTTGAAAAATGGTTGAGAAATCATCTCGGAAAATGATGATGAAGTCAACTCAACGAATGAGAACGAAAAGTAGCGTAGTTATGAATGAGTAACCGAAACGACCGGAACTCAATAAGGAATCATAATAAAACATATTCAAGTCCAAATACAAAAATACGGAAACATACAAACACAAAGACACACACATATGCTATTTCCTAGACATAGTCCTAGAACATGCAATAACCAAAGTTTGTCAAGATAGTATAAATGCATGAGCATATATTATCAAGTATGTGAATGTGTTATATCAATGGTGTTTAACCATGAAGGAACACACAAGGATGTCGTGTGTGTGTGTGTGCCTAGCCTTGTAAGAGATATGAGGTCTTATATTACCTTTGATGATCAATGGTGCACATATCTCTTTAATGCCAGCTTCTTGCAAGAATTGTGGTTGAGACATTCTTCGTCTTCTTAAATCTTCAATATATGAACCACTAAACATTACAAGAGAAACACGTTTTGATATGGAATTTATGCCAACACAAACTATAAACCTAACAGAAGGGTATCCCCAAACACCAAAGACAAATTAGCAGGATCTCTTGCTGACAAATGAGAGGGACTGTACATCATTAAAGGAGTCGATGGACATGGAGCTTACATGATAGCCCGACCAGAGGGTAGCCTAGTGCCTCGACCATGCAATGCACAGTACCTCAAAATCTTTTATCCTTAAAAAGGAACCTATCCCCACCTTTTGCTTTAGTTAGTTTCAAATTTCGCATTTTGTCGTATTTTAGTTTTCAGATTGTCATTTTGATCATTTGAAAGTTCAGTTGCTAATAAAAAGATTATTTGCTGAAGTCAATGAATACGCCGTCAAAAAGGAATAGAGGCCACTCAAAAGCCGACCAAATAAACATTGAAAAAGAAAAAATTTCGGGCGCTATGAAGCCACGAGAGAGCGGACGAATAGTGCTTGAAGGGCAAAAAAGCTGAAGTAGCGTGTCCGCCTAGTTAAGACGGTACAAACGTACCTCTTAGAAAAAGGCAAATCCGAGGCACCAGGATAACTGGAAAACTGCTCAGAAGCACCGCCAGAAAGACTGGTGAGATGCACATCCATGTTGGCCGGTACACAAATACCCCAACGATTCGGTGAAACCTTGCACAGATAAAATCGGGAGACGTCCTAGGTGACATGTGCAAGGACCTTGGCGTATGGTTATGGTGAGCCTCGACATAACGCTAGGGCAAAGTAACTTCAAACATGAGGCTGTATTAATTGATTGCCAGTTAAATAAGATACTCGGCTGAACTAATTAATTGCTAGTTAATGAGACACTCAGCTCAAATTCACAAACGCCAGTAAATGAGATACTCGGCTAGAGTAAAGGGTTCCAAAAATCCTTAAGATCAGAGACAGCCGAATACAGGCTATCAAATAAATTATACTCAATACAGATTTAGTTCATCCCATTTATGTGTTTATCATGCAGGGAGTTAGAAACAACGGAACAGCATAACAATAAAGATTCATATAGATATGAGTAAAGGTGAATACAAAGATCATTACAAAAATAACCAAATAAAAGATCAAGAAGACGGCGCTGGGGGTTGTGAGCTGCTCCCGTCAACACTCGGGTCAGGTTCCATTACATACTCGCTTAGGAGGCTATCATTAGAGGGCCACACGATCACATCTTCTTTTTCATCATCCATCCAGGCACTATAGTCAGTCCCAGGGACGGGCCCAACGTTAGGATTCTCACCGTCAATCCCCGTTTTCTGACAAGCGTGAAAAGTAGAGAAGGAATCGGCAGTGGGAACCTTCAGATGCATGGGATGTGGCACCTTACCTTTACTCCGGTAATATGCTTGCCACTCTTTCATCTGGATCCGAAGAGACTCCAGAGACGTATCCACATGCTTCTTAATTGAAAGGCTCTAGTTGGCCCTGGCCCGGTCAGTTGCCCTATTCTTCATCTTGAAGAACTCCCCAGCTGAGACCATCCCCCGTTGGAACTCTCAGAGAAGCAAAGCTGTAAGGATTCCCATATCTTGATTGGCTTATTTCATGGACAAACCACATGATGGGGTTGATTGTGTAAGGGTAGTTTAGGTGATTGATCTTCAAGCTCGAAAGCCCTTCTAAGACCTCAAGGGACAAGCATGCCAACGGTATAATTTCTAGTGCTTGGTTTTCTTTGAAGAGATTTAGTTAGCACACACACACTTAGCATATTTGTTCTTGTGTGCATACTCTTCACATGTCACTTTACACATTGGCACTTTGATTGATATCTTGTTGTGTGTATATGTGCTTAGTAATTCGTTTCCCGACATTGTTCGGAAACGTCCGTGCTTGCACTAATGAGTGCTTGGTTTCGCGTGAAGACTGCCTACGGAGAATGCCCTTGGCTTCTCCTTGGATTTCACCTCTGTTGGTGATCGGCGGTTATGACTGGTGGCCTGGCCGTCGAACGAAACCGCCATTTTGACCTAATTGATTTTTCTCTCGGGTTTGATTCGACGGTTGGATCGGCGGTCACGAAACCGCCAAATGAAACTGCCGTTGTTCCCTTGGTCTTCTCGGGTTCAATTTGACGGTTATGAACGGCGGCCTGGCCACCGTTTGAAACCGCCGATCGGTGCGTTTCAGGGGCAACCTTGTCTTTTCACATGCCCAATTCTTGATGCCTATAAATATCTTACTTTCTCATTATCTGAATAAGTTCTTTGACACCTTAGAACCCTAAACTTCAAAGAGAGATTTTTGAGAAAAAATCAAATCAAGAACTCACCTTTAAACACTCAAATCAAATCATTTTTGCATCAAATTTCATATTGCATCTTCTATGACTATATAGAATGCATCTATGATTGGATTTTGTAAGGTTTATGATTTGTATTGGCTTGATTCCATTGCAAAATGCTCTATATTTGTATTAGTTATTGCTTAAGATGTTCTTTGAAGAAAGGAAGCTTAAAAGATGAAGAGCAATGTCTAGTGCAAAAGTCGTCTTCAAGAGGTGAAAAGCGTCAAAGGTATATCTTGACTTCTATCCTCTTGCAAGGCGTTAGCGCACACACACACACACACAATTCATACATGTGTGTCCCTACATCGTGGTTCAAACATTTGGTATAACACATTCACACATCTCATAGTATGCTCATGCATTGATCTTTAATAGATAAACATTGTAGAATTGCATGCTTTGTGACTATCTCTTTGATATGGCATGCTTGTGTGAATATGCATTTATTTGTTTGTGTATTTTATGTTTTGGACTTGAACGTGTTCTTATTTGATGCCTTATTGAGTTTCGGTCATTTCGGTTACCCATTCATAAGGTTTTGAGTCCAAACGATGTAGCTACGCTACTTTTCGTTCTCATTCGTTGAGTTGACTTCATTGTCATTTTCCGAGATGATTTCTCAACCATTTTTCAAAGTTTTGTAGTCATAGTTGTGCGTGAGGGAGTCATGATTCATAATCTAAAAATAGATTCAAAATCGGAGTTTGGATGCCTAAGATATGGCTGAAGAACCGGAGAGTGCGCGAGAGAGGTGTGGGAGGCCGTGAGCCACCTTGCCCACACCGTGAGGGAGGCCGTGAGGCTCAAGGCCAGAGGGGCTCTCTGCCCCCGTGAGCCTCACGCGCCCCCCATGGGAGGGTGACGTGGCTCATGTTGATTGGCCCCTGAAATCCTTCTCTCTCTTCTTTTTAAACTCCTCTCCTTCCCTCCGCACTTGTTGAAGATTTTCAAGAACACTTAGTAAAAATCTGCAGAAATTCTTCAATTTTCGTTTTCTTATTTTGATCATAACTTGCTCATACGAACTCGAAATCAATCGATTCAAAAGCCAAAATTGTTGGTCTTGAGAAGAGATACAAACCCCAAGCATTTTTAGAGGGAGTTGACTTCGTTATTTTTCTCAAAAGCCTGATTTCCAGTACGAGGTCAAGGTTGATTGTTCAACTTCTTCTTTTTCAATTTCATCTTTGATCATCTCTTGATTCTTACTATTTGATTGATGAAATTTGTTGAGAAGTATGTTATATCATATACTAGGGGTGTTTGATCATTTTTCAATTGAGTTTTAGCTTTGTGACTTTACTTGAACATATATGTGTTAAACTTGATTTTGTTTGAAATTGATTCTAGAAAATGTTTATATGATATGTCTCATATTATTTTCTAGGTTTTATTTCATGATCTAAGAACTAGGTTTTTAGTGTGATATATTGAATATTCATACCTTTGTTTTTATTGATTTACATGTCTTGATTTTGAAATTCCCTTAAGCAATATAGTGTAAAATATACCTAGAGGGGGGGTGAATAGGTATTTACTCAAATTCTTCCAATCTTAAAAATGATGCGGAATATAACAAAGAAAATGCACACTTGATTAGATGTAGAAAATGAATTGAATCCACTAATACAAGAGTTAATCAATTTACAAGATATGCACTCAATGTAAGATATGGAAGATAAACAAAAGTAAAAACAAATATGAACACAAGTATTTTTTACGTGGTAAAACCTCAAAGAGGAAACATCCACGGGTTGATACCACAACCACTGGCAAAGCAATCCACTATATGAAATGGACTTACACACTCAAGCTATCAACACATGATATCCGCTCAAGCTATCAACTCCTAATCTACCCTCGGGCTAGTGAATCACCAAGCCTACTTCCTATCCGAGATGTATCCTACACCTCTAGAAAACAACTTCCTATCCAAGATGCTCACGTCTCTAGGAAGATTGCTTGCCTATCCGGATCCTCCCGACCCTAGACAAGTCTCCCTTGCTTGATTATCCGAGTCCTCCCGACTCTAATCAAGACTCCATTGCTCTATCCATAAAGCTTCACTCACTTTGCTAGAGACTTCAACCTAATGCAAGGCTATGATCTAAGTGATGCAAGTGACGCAAACACAAACAAATTAAGCTAGATGATCAATCAAGCAAAATGTACATGTTCAATGACAATCTAGAATATACTTCCAACACACAATCACAAAGATTATCTAGAAATCAAGACATATAAATCAATAAGAACAAGGTATGAATATTCAATATATCACACTAAAAACCTAGTTCTTAGATCATGAAATTAAACATAGAAAATAACATGAAGCACATCACACATACATTTTCTAGAATCAATTTCATGATAAATCAAGTTTAGCACATATATGTTCAAAACAAATCACAAAGCTAAATCTCAATTAACTAATGACCAAACACCCCTAGCATATGATCTAACATGCTTCTCAACAAATTTCATCAATCAAATAGTAAGAATCAAAAGAAGATCAAAGATGAAATTGAAAAAGAAGAAGTTGAACAAACAACCTTGACCTCAGACTGAAAATTGATCAACTGAGAAAAATAGTGAAGTCTGCTGTCTCTGGAAATGCTTGGGGTTTGTAGCTCTCTTCAAGACCAACAATTTTGGCTTTTGAATCGATTGATTTCGAGTTCGTATGAGAAAGTTATGATCAAAATAAGAAAATGAAAAATTAAAGAAATCTGTAGAAATTTCGTGAAAATGTTCTTGAAAATCCACAAGTGTTTTGGAGGGAAGGAGAAGTGATTAAAAGGAGGAGAGAGAAGGTTTTCAGGGCCAATATGAAGAGGCCACGACACCCACCCCGTGGGGGGCGCGTGGGCCTTTGATGCGCCCGTGGTAGTTCTAAAATATGTCCCCGGTGGCGCTAAAAACTTGATCGGCGCACGGACCGGTTCTAAGAAACTACGGTAAATGATATGGCGCGTGTGAGTTTTTACCCTCTCGCAAGTATACAAATCGTTCGCCACGTATAGTGGTTACGAATAAGGGTATCGTTCCCACGGAGGAGGTGTGTATACGTAAGTCGGTTCTACGTCTATGTTATAGTCACACTATTTATATATATTATTATTTACACTATTAACATGCAAATAAAGTAAAGGGGATGGTCACAACAAATTAAACTAATTAATCTAAAATTACACTAAAATTAACTAAGATGGCAATAATTAAACTACAACTAATTTAACATTAATTTACTAAACTAATCTAACTACCAACTACACTCATGATTGGTCATGAGAGAGTGTAGTTGTGAGATGATAAATACATGCAAATGCTAGGAATTGGGTTCATGTAATAAATCCACAACCTAGTTGATAGTAATAAGCTTACACAATTGGTATTAACCAATCTAGTCTAGGATTAGGCACACACACAAATAATCATTCATGCATGCTATTGAGGTCTCAATTAATCTAATCCTATTACATGTCAATTAATTAGTTAATCAATTAACATGCATCAATTAAGCTCAAGCAAATATACTAATCAACCAAAATATGAATATATTACAATCCCACCAATGTTCCCAACATAAACATGTATCAAAATTACAACACAAATAACAACAAGCTAAGTAAAACAAAAGAGATGAAGAAAACAACCCAATCTCTTGAGAAGTCTTCAAGCTAGCTAGGCTCCTCCTTGTTCTTCCTTTGCTTGGAGTCAAAAGGTGTTGAGAGTGAGAGTGGATGGTGTGGGTGCAATTCTAACTTATTTCTAAGCTATTTTAGGTGTAATATATGACATGTTTAGGTTTTGTTTTGCTTTGTTTGGATATTAGGGATGTGTTTTAGGGGTAGGAAAAGAAAATATATATATAGGGGAGTGATTTGGGCATGAAAAGAGCTGGAGCCGGTCAAGTTGGCGAGCTCAACACGCCAAGCTCGCGGGCTTGTGCCCGCCGCACAAAGTCGCCGTCGATTTTGGAGGTTGGAGGTGGGTTCTAACCTTCTGGAAGGCTGGCTTCTTCCCACTGCATGAAACCGTCATCGTTTTGGCGAGTTTTGAACGTCTGGAAGGCGGGAATGAAGCCGCTGAAGTTGAACTTGGAGCTTGGTGGCTATGGAGGTTTGGCTTGTTGGAGGAGAGAGAAAACTTCTGCATGGAAGGCCAAAAATGGGTCTATCGTGACCGAAGGAGGCTATGCCGTCGATCTGGGCCGAAAACGGTTGAAAAAACCACCGGAAACTGGCCGAAAATGACCGGGAAAAAGTCGGGTCACGACCGGTCTGAACCGGGTCGGACCGCTCCACTGGGTAAACGGGTCGGGCTGCTGAAGGTAAGGGATGACCTGACGTCAGCGTGACGCGAGCAGGTCAAAACGGCGCCGTTTCGCGCGTGACGTGGCGCGTTGACGCTGTGCTTCGCGTGGCAAATTGCGATCTGGTCCCTCAACTTTTCCCTAATTGCAGAATCTTCAATCTTCTCCAGAATATTGCATTTTAGCCCCTATTTCTCCAAAATTACCAAAATGCCCCTGAATTCCTCTATTTCCCTGAAACACTTATTTAAACCATTAAAATCCCTAATTTACCCAAGAAACGAATACAAAAGATAGGAAATGGGAGTGCTAAATGTGAACATTTATAGCGCGATCAGCCTCACGGGACCAGAGAGGGTCACTGGCCGTGGGCCCCACGGCCTCCCTCACGGGGAGAGGCACACGTGGTCTCATGGCCACTCTAGCCTCTCTCGTGCACTCTCACGTTCTTCAGCCATATCTTGGGCATCCGAACTCTGATTTCGAATCCATTTGCGGATTATGAATCGTGCTCCCTCACGCACGACTACGACTACAAAACTTTGAAAAATGGTTGAGAAATCATCTCGAAAAACGACGATGAAGTCAACTCAACGAATGAGAACGAAAAGTAGCATAGCTACATCGTTTGGACTCGAAACCTTATGAATGAGTAACCGAAACGACCGGAACTCAATAAGGCATCAAATAAGAATATGTTCAAGTCCAAAACACAAAATACACAAACAAATAAACACATATTCACACAAGCATGCCATATCAAAGAGATAGTCACAAAGCATGCAATTCTACAATGTTTGTCAATACAAGATCAATGCATGAGCATACTATGAAGTGTGTGAATGTGTTATACCAAATGTTTGAACCATGATGTAGGGACACACATGTATGAATTGTGTGTGTGTGCGCTAACGCCTTGCAAGAGGATGGAAGTCAAGATATACCTTTGACACTTTTCACCTTTTGAAGACGACTTGTGCACTAGACGTTGCTCTTCACTTTTTAAGCTTCCTTTCTTCAAAGAATATCCTAAGCAACAACTAATACATAATATGGAGTGTTTTGCAATGGAATCAAGCTAATACAAATCATAAACCTTACAATCTCCCCCTTTGGCTATTCCATTGGCAAAACCTCAAACTCACCATACAATGTTTCACTCAAATAAACTCAAGATGATAGCATACTCTCAATCTCACATTACAAAGAGATTCCTAGACTAAAAAGTCTTCAAGTCTTCAAGAATTCCTCTTTTGGTCTTCAAAGTACCTATGAGAGAAAATAGCAAAACAAATAAGAGATCTTCTCTAAAGAAGAATAGTGAGTTTTTAACCATAAACAAATATAGAAGACATCCCTTATCTCATACAAAAATGCATTATCTCAAGTGAATAAATGTTTTCACATGAAAGCTCTTCTTAAGATCCTTAACACAATTAGGCAAGAATTCTTTTTTCCCCCTTAAGACAAGAATTCTCCCCCTTAAGACAAAGTCACAATTAAGCACAAAGAGGAATATGTTTCACACAATTGGAACATGTTTTCCACACAAGGTGTGAAGTATACAAAATCTCCCCAATATCAAAATCTCCCCAATATCAAACATGGTGAGGTATACATTTTCTTCCCCTTTTTGTCAAGGAATAGACAAGGAACACAAGAGATAAAGAACGAGATACAAAGCAAACAAATCGTATAGAAAGCGAAAGTTGAATAAACTAAAGCTCCCCCTTAACATATGCTCCACGTATTATCACTAAGTAGATTTGTTCACAAGGGACATCACACAATCACACAATCAAACAATAAGAGAAAATATTTCATAACTTGTCAAAGTCTAAGAGAGAATCATAGATTTTCATTAATCTCTCAAAAATATTCTCACATTGCTAATGAATCAAGCACATAAGCAAAATGTGTGTGTGTGAATGCTTCTCAAATATATAGTAGGAGTAATTGTAATATCAACATGCAAACTCTATCCACATCTATCCATCTAAAGCCTTTCCAAAAATAGGTCAAACCGATATTCATCCGGATTTTTGATTTTAAAATGAATAGATATCAACATATGAGCGTGTGTGTGCATGTGGCTCGTTTTCCCGTTTCTATTTGTCAACCCGAGCTTTTTCACAATTCTCAACTATACACCATAAGCCTTTTTGTTTTGTTTTAGGCTTGAATCAAAGAATTTTTTTTATTTTTTTATTTTTTTATTTTTTTATGATTCATTTCAACACTTCTTTGATTTTACTAACAAAAACATATACTCCTCATGGCGGCTTTCACTCATCACAATGGCGTAGCCCTTTCCTACATTGGGTGGCTTCACAACCAAGGCGTGTAGCCCTTTCCATGAGGGTGCTCGTTGATTACTATGTAGTGCCGAAGCAAAATGGATACATACCATAGGTCATCTATCATGTACTTAACAATAAACTTCTAGATGCATCCATTATCTACACATATTCAACCACATATACTCAAAACTAAAACATACAAGAGAAGCATTAGTGCACTTTTCAAAAAATAAATTTTCAAGCTCAATTGCATGATCTAGAAACAATAAGAGTTATTTATTTAAGATCATTACTTCTCAAGTGAGTAGCTCTCAAAGATATTGATTTTCAATTAGAGTTTTGCTCATCAAGCCACTCACAATCACACATAGACAATAATCAACACAAATCATGCCAATGAATCTTTAAAGAGTTTTATCTCTTATGTCCAAGGGCTTAGTGAACAAATCCGCAAGTTGATTTTTTTGTAGGCATTGCTTTAGAGAAACAATAGAATGTTCAACATGTTCTTTAATGAAATGATGCCTAATATCTATGTGCAATGATATAATGCATACATAGAGTTGAAAAGATGAAATAGAAAGCAAGCTTTTAGTGTAGAGAAATACCTTAGCAAGCTTTTTCACCAATGAAAGGTCTCCGCTCTTTTTATGAGCTTTCTTGGCTTGTTTGTCCTCATGACAACAAGTTGTTGGTGTGTCATCCCAAGAAAATAAAGACCAAACACTTTCAACTCAACCAAACACATGAAAATGACTTTCTCTAAAAGTCTTAACAAAATTAATCACCATATAGATTTCAAAATTCAACTTCTTTAAAGTTAATCAACAAATTTTGACTATCATAGAGATTATGAGAATATTAAGTTCATGAATTGATTAGAGACATCAAGTTTGAATACTAGACCTAGCACATTGCAAATAGCTTAGTCAAGCATCAAACTTAGAACTCTTATCAAACAAAAACAAAAAATATTCTCATATGTGCTACTCAATCAAGTATGAGAGCACTCACCTTTGACCATATTGGTCTTAGGTGAACCAACACAAACAACATCATGATCATTACGCATGGCAATATGAAATCTAGAAGATAAATCATCAACTATCTTCTTCATGAAAACATCACTCATATTAAAGTCAACATTTTTGCCACGCACAAATATTTCATCAAGACTCTTCAAATGATCATGGTTAACACTCTTCTTAACCAACTTCTTCTCAACATATTTCTTAACATGATTATTATTAACATGCATGTCATTCTTTTCAATCCAAATTTTCTTGGTAGGTTTCTTCACATGAATATGATCAATATGCACATTTCTCAAAGCATCAAAGCTATTGTCATGTTTAGAAACTTTCAAAGAAGATTTATCTATTTCACAAGAATGCACATTATTTTTCTTAACCCAAACTTTCCTTGTTGATTTCTTTTCATTAACATGTTCATCATGCATAGTCTCTAATGCCCTAACATGTTTAGAAACAACCAAAGGAAGTCTTTTCATCTCACTAGCATGCATCTCATTCCCTAGTTCACATTGTCTAATATACTTGTAGCATTTAGGTTTGATATGCCCTACAACATTGCAAAAATGACAAACCAGGATAAACTTAGAGATGTTATGTCTAACACTAGACTTAAACTCATGCTTAGGAGAATGATTAGGTAACTTTTTCACATTTTTATCATGTTCCACATTTCCTAGTTTGCATTGCCTAGCATATTCATAACACTTAGGCCTAATGTGACTAACCACATTACAATAATGACAAACCAGAATGAATTTAGAAAAGTTACCTTTTGGGTGTGCATGCTTTCGTTGAAAAGTCGGTTGAGAAGTTCCATTGCTCTTCTTGTCTTTGTCTTTGATGTTAGAAGGAATAGTACTAGAGTCTTTCTTCTTCTTGGACTTTCTTGACTTGTTCTTGGTTGTAGGAGTCTTCTTAACTTCTTCTACATAACCCAAGCCACTTTTATCTCCATGATGCTTTCCAAGTTTTATCACATCATCAAGCTTAATGGCTCCAATTTTCATGCCATTAATAGACTCTTTAAGAGCTTTAACTTCATCTATAAGCTCACACTCCTTTATCTTCATGATAGACAAAGAGTTCTCTTTTTGCTTAATCTCTCCTTCCATGGCAAACAACTTCATAGTAAAGTCTTCTTTTAGATCATCTAGCTCTTGAGCACTTTCCTCCACCTTAGAGACATACTTTTCAATGGTCTTTTCATGCTCCTTGATGACTTCACTTTGCTTGCTCATCTTCTCCAAAGACATCTTCTTTTCATTGACAAGAGCTTTAAAGATCACCACTAAATTGGCATTGATCAACTTCAACTTGTTGTTCTCTTCATTCTTTTGTTGAAGGATCTTGTCATTGAAGCTTATATAATTTTGATTAGAGGAGGCTTCGAACTCTTCATCATTGGAGGAGATTTCACTATCTTCACTACTTGAAGAGTTTTCACTTTCCTCATTACTTGAGGACTCTTCACAACTATCCTCAAATCTTCCTTCATATATAGCCACATGAGCAATGTAATTGCTAGTAGGTTCGCAATCATCCAAGGACTCCTTTTCCTCTACTACATCACTCCCACTCATCCATGATTTATCATTGAATGCTCTAATGTAGGCTTTCGTTGTATTTCTCCAAAAGGTGTAGTTACCACTATCCAAGAGTGGAGGTCTAGCACTAAAGGCACCTACCGGTATCCAATCACCCATAGCTACAAAAATGAACAAACACAACAAAACAAAACACAAACACTATAATATGGATCTATCTAATTACTTCTAGACACCCGCTCTGATACCAATTGAAATTTCCTTAAGCAATATAGTGTAAAATATACCTAGAGGGGGGGGGGGGGGGGGGTGAATAGGTATTTACTCAAATTCTTCCAATCTTAAAAATGATGCGGAATATAACAAAGAAAATGCACACTTGATTAGATGTAGCAAATGAATTGATTCCACTAATACAAGAGTTAATCAATTTACAAGATATGCACTTAATGTAAGATATGGAAGATAAACAAAAGTAAAAACAAATATGAACACAAGTATTTTTTATGTGGTAAAACCTCAAAGAGGAAACATCCACGGGTTGATACCACAACCACCGGCAAAGCAATCCACTATATGAAAAGGACTTACACACTCAAGCTATCAACACATGATATCCGCTCAAGCTATCAACTCTTAATCTACCCTCGGGCTAGTGAATCACCAAGCCTACTTCCTATCTGAGATGTATCCTACACCTCTAGAAAACAACTTCCTATCCAAGACGCTCACGTCTCTAGGAAGATTTCTTGCTTGCCTATCCGGATCCTCCCGACCCTAGACAAGTCTCCCTTGCTTGATTATCCGAGTCCTCCCGACTCTAATCAAGACTCCATTGCTCTATCCATAAAGCTTCACTCACTTTGCTAGAGACTTCAACCTAATGCAAGGCTATGATCTAAGTGATGCAAGTGATGCAAATACAAACAAATTAAGCTAGATGATCAATCAAGCAAAATGTACATGTTCAATGACAATCTAGAATATACTTCCAACACACAATCACAAAGATTATCTAGAAATCAAGACATGTAAATCAATAAGAACAAGGTATGAATATTCAATATATCACACTAAAAACCTAGTTCTTAGATCATGAAATTAAACATAGAAAATAACATGAAGCACATCACACATACATTTTCTAGAATCAATTTCATGATAAATCAAGTTTAGCACATATATGTTCAAAACAAATCACAAAGCTAAATCTCAATTAACTAATGATCAAACACCCCTAGCATATGATCTAACATGCTTCTCAACAAATTTCATCAATCAAATAGTAAGAATCAAAAGAAGATCAAAGATGAAATTGAAAAAGAAGAAGTTGAACAAACAACCTTGACCTCAGACTGAAAATTGATCAACTGAGAAAAATGGTGAAGTCAGCTGCCTCAGGAAATGCTTGGGGTTTGTAGCTCTCTTCAAGAACAACAATTTTGGCTTTTGAATCGATTGATTTCGAGTTCGTATGAGAAAGTTATGATCAAAATAAGAAAATGCAAAATTGAAGAAATCTGCAGAAATTTCGTGAAAATGTTCTTAAAAATCCACAAGTGTTTTGGAGGGAAGGAGAAGTGATTAAAAGGAGGAGAGAGAAGGTTTTCAGGGCCAATACGAAGAGGCCACGTCACCCACCCCGTGGGGGGCGCATGGGCCTCACGGGACCAGAGAGGGTCCCTGGCCGTGGGCCCCACGGCCTCCCTCACGGGGAGGGGCACACGTGGTCTCATGGCCACTCTAGCCTCTCTCGTGCACTCTCACGTTCTTCAGCCGTATCTTGGGCATCCGAACTCTGATTTCAAATCCATTTGCGGATTACAAATCGTGACTCCCTCACGCACGACTACGACTATGACTACAAAACTTTGAAAAATGGTTGAGAAATCATCTCGGAAAACGATGATGAAATCAACTCAACGAATGAGAATGAAAAGTAGCGTAGCTACATCGTTTGGACTCGAAACCCTATGAATGAGTAACCGAAATGACCGGAACTCAATAAGGCATCAAATAAGAATATGTTCAAGTCCAAAACACAAAATACACAAAAAAATAAATGTAGGGAAAAATACCGTAGTACACGCAGCGGAAGCGAGACTAAATAATAGATTTAGTAGTTTTAAAAAATTTTCCTTTTTATGAACCTTAACCCTTTAATTGATTAAACATACATATAATCAACAAAAGAACAATACCTTTTGTCGCGTGATCCGATTGACTTACGTCGATGGTAATCCACAAGATCTTCAATCCTAGCACGAACGTGAATCACCTAGGAGCGTGGTCTCCCTTTTCTTTGAATTGCAAACCTGAGAATGGACAAACAAACTTTTCTTTTTCTTTTGTTAGTCACAAAACAATCAAAAGAAGACTAAGATTATTCCGGTCACTTTTGAGTTCTCAATCTAATGATCGAAACTCGCATGAACCTAAATCGATGTTGTACACACAAGCTTATTGATGAACAAGCAATTAGTGTACCATCAAAGAATAATCTATTCACTCTTTTATGTTTTAATAGAATAAAAATACTTTCTATGAATTGAGAAGAAGAAGAAAATTGTCTCTATGAAACTCT
The DNA here is from genome assembly GCA_030490815.1 of Acer saccharum. Taxonomy (NCBI): domain Eukaryota; kingdom Viridiplantae; phylum Streptophyta; class Magnoliopsida; order Sapindales; family Sapindaceae; genus Acer; species Acer saccharum. The sequence goes on from CM059872.1 coordinate 6,252,994, forward strand.
AAGGTGGCCGAACCCTATAGCAAGCATTATATAGGTGGCCTATTTTCTTTCCTCTTCACTTTTAGGGTTGCCGAAAATCCTTCTCTAAAACCAACTAGGGTTTCCGCAAATCACTTGCCAAAATAGGCTTGTGTTGCACCCTAATTTCCATCAAAGAATAGACTTCAAACCCTAATCCAACTTATAGATATTTTATTCTTTTTAATTGACTAAATTAAAAGACTTCTTATTTGATTAAATAAATAAAATCAATTATTTATTTTCTTATCAAACAAGTCTTTTATTTTTAGTATACTACTTACAATAGTATAACTCTAGGAAATATATTTCCTGTTCAGAAAATGATTTGTTTCTTAATTAAACAATTAATTAATAAATTAATTAATTCTTATTTAATTAAACAATGAAACAAAATAATATATAGGCTAATATATTAACCTTGCCGCCCCACTTGTCTAAAATTGGGCCTTATATTATTTTCTTATTTCATTTAATCCATTGGACTTTAAATAAAAAGCCCACAGGTGAGCCAGACCCATTCTTACTAAAAGAAACAAGCTCACATGTCTTTCATTAATATATTAATATAATTGAGCAGCCCATTACATAAATAATGTGCAAATTATATTCTTAATATATTAAATGCAATTCTAGATGGACCCTTAAATTGGTCCGGTAGAATATATCAAGTGATCCATGCAAGTCCATGTGGATTGTGGATCTTGGCGGGCTATCTAAATTTAAGCTTCAATAGACACAACCTAATCACAATCAACAAATGATTCACTTAGGTCCGATCCATTAATTTTAACTCATTCCACTAAAGAGCTAAAATTGAACTCTTAAATAAAGATAGAAAAGGAAGATGTTCCTCATTCATACCCTAGACAATCATGTTGGAGATAATGTATTATCGTGATTAATATCAGTAATCGCCAAGAGTTCATAGACCGCCTATAACTCTCCAAGTTACCATATTTACTCATATGACCACGTTTTGAATTTGGATATTTTGACTTGTCCAGAAGCCATGTTTTCAATAGACACTATCGAAAACTCAACGTTGAGATTTAATATCCAATTACCTTAAAACATCCATACGTTGATATTATACTCTCATTTAATAAATGGAGCCACGATGTCCATATCTATAAATGAAGTCCTCTATCGATTAACAAATGAATATCACCAAACTATCGAGGATAGACTATGCGATATAATCATACTCATTGATAACTCAAATGATATCACTTGCAACCATAAGTCCATCATTTATCTCAGGATTAAGATAGACTCTCTGATTGTCCTAATAATGAAAAGACTATTATCTATTGACGGTTCTAGATAAAGCTTTTCATTGTGATCCAGTTCAGTGCACCCAGTGCACTAGATTCTTTTGCTCGAAGACACTCCGATGATTTTAGACTCATCATATCTCATTTGATCCCACTCAAATGCTAGCAAAAGAATTCTACAACTTTAACAAGATAAAGGTGCCCAACCTTTAACTTAAGTTGTGAACATTATTCAAGACTAACTAAAGAATTGTGTCTACCACATACATATCCAGATGTACGAACAATTCTTCTTTTCTCATAGTCTTTAGACCTTATGATTATTTACTTTGACAATTATAATATTTAAACTATAAATGCTATACGATTTGTTAAACCAGAAATCACTTTATTAATATGAAAAAGATTGTTAATTACAATATTACACTCTTGCTATTGAGCATAATCCTAACAATCTCCCACTTGCGCCATAGCAAATGTGTCATATCTCTCATGCCCATGTTCTCTAGATGCCCATCGAAACTCTTTTGAGGTAGAGCCTTTGTGAAGGGATCTACTAGATTTTCTGCTGACGCGATTTTGGTAATCGTCACGTCACCTCTTTGAACAATCTCCCTTAAGAGATGATACTTTCTTTCAATGTGTTTTCCTCTCTTGTGACTTCTTGGTTCTTTCGAATTAGCCACTGCTCCACTGTTGTCATAGTAGATAGTGATCTGCTTATTCGCACTAGGAACCACTTCCAAGTCAATCAAGAATTGGCGGAGCCAAACAGCCTCTTTGGCAGCCTCACATGCAGCAACATACTCAGCTTCCATGGTGGAATTAGCAATACAGGATTGCTTGATACTCCTCCATATGACTGCTCCTCCTCCAATAGTAAACACAGCCCTTGATGTGGATTTTCTAGAGTCAGAATCTGATTGGAAATCAGAATCTGTATACCCAACGGGAATCAAATCCCCTCCAGAGTATACAAGCATATTATCTCTCGTTCTCTTGAGATACTTGAAAATATGCTTGACTGTCGTCCAATGATCAGGACCAGGTTTCGATTGAAACCTGCTAACTATGCCAACAGCAAAACAAATATCTGGTCTAGTACAGAGCATTGTATACATGAGACTTCCAACTGTTGAGGCATATGGAACTCTACTCATGAATTGCTCTTCATGCTCATTCTTAGGAACTTGTTCCTTAGAAAGCTTGATTCCATGTCTGAAAGGTAACATACCTTTCTTGGAATCCTGCATGGAAAACCTAGACAAGATCTTGTCTATGTATGAAACTTGGGATAATGCAATCGTTCTATTTTTTCTATCCCTTATTACTTGGATACCTAGAATAAAACTTGCTTCTCCTAAGTCCTTCGTATCAAATTGTTTTGCTAACCATTCTTTTACTGATGTCAATACACCTACATCGTTTCCAATGAGTAGTATATCATCAACGTAAAGAATCAGGAAAAGCAACTTGTCGCCTTTGTTAGGATTCCCGTTGTTTTTAATTGGCTTATTTCGTGATCAAACCACATGTGGGGATGCTTTGTAAGGGTAGCTTAGATGTTGTTGTTATTGCTTAGGCCCTTTTGAAGACCTCACTATTGACAAGCACCAAAGGTAATATTCTAAGTGCTTTCTTGTCTTGAAGAGATAGATGCACACACTCACAACTCATGCATATGTTTAATCCTTGTATGTTGTGTGTCTTTTATGTGTGCCTTAATGCTCATTAACATCTCTTCTTGCATGTTAGGTTGATTGCATCTTGCATTGCCCATTGCCTCTTCATGCACATTTTTAGAATTCAAGCTTTGCATTGGGCGCTGTTCAAAGCGCTCTACAAAGCGTTGTTCGAACAGCGCCCATCACACCTGATGCAAAAAATGTGATTTAAATGCATCAGGTCTGATGCAATTTTCATGGGCGCTGTACAAAGCGCTGTACAAAGCGCTGTTCGTACAGCGCCCCTCTGTTTCCTCGTGAAAACAAAGCAAGGGCGCTGTACAGGCGCTGTACAAGGGCGCTCTACGTACAGCGCCCAAGGCAAATAGTGGGCAAACTTATCAAAACAACCACACTTTGTTTTGGCCCCCTATATATATACCACTTTGACTTTAGGTCAATAACAAGAGTTCATATTCAGATTCCATACTTAGGAGATTTTTCAAAGAGAAGAAAAATTCCAAAGAACTCATTTTTAATTACTCAAACACTTGTTCCATGATCATCAATCATCATCTAGCATCATCTTAGATCATCTAGATGACATCTTGCATGGATTCTTCATCATACTTTGCTTGGTAAGCTTTTCACTAATATCTTACATATTTTGTGTTTCTCTTATTTAGCAATCTCAATTTAATTACTTGTATGTGATTTTATATTCCTTGAATACAAGATTGAGATTAGTATGATGTATGTTTGAGAAGTTGTATTGTGCTAGCATATTAGGTTTTGTGCTTGATATTGATTAGCTAAACTATTGACATGTCATTTAGTTTTGATATCTAGGATTGTTCTTAATTGCATATTAATCATCTTAGATAAGCATATAGGGTTTCCCTTGCTCTATGTTGCATTTTGGATATTTTCACATATTCACTTAGGGTTGTATTCTCTTCAAGAGAAGCTAAGTCTTGTGTGTAGCAATCGGGATTAGGTTGCTTAGATCGCAAGCAAAATCGGACTAGGTTCACTCATACCGGGATTAGGTAGGTGTGTGATTACTTCCGGGATTAGGTTGTAATCGTTTGCACATTTAGTGGATTCGAGGTTCGAGTGTGGCTTACTTACATAGCCCGTGGTTTTTCCCGTGAGGGTTTCCACGTAAAAATCAAGTGTTAATTTAATTTCCGCACCATATTACACTTGCTTGTTTATTTTATCTTGAGGGTAATTTCGTAATTTTGACTAACACGAAAAATTGGGTAAAAAGCGTAAAATCTATTCACCCCCCCTCTAGATAGTTTTATACACACCGTGCTATAATTAGTTTCAATTGGTATCAGAGCGGGTTCCTAGACATACATAGGTGATCCTTGCTTATTTTGGTGTGTTTTGCATTTTGTGTGATTTTTGATCATTCATACATTTGCATTCATTTCATTCATTTATAAACACTATGAGTGGAAACGGTGGAAACGGTGGTAGCAACGAAGGTGCTTCTAGCACAAGGCCTCCACTTCTTACCGGATTGAACTATTCCCAATGGAAAGGGAAGATGGAATCCTACATATGCCAAATTCATGACCGTGCATGGATGGCGGTGGAAGACGGATATGATCTCCCTATGATGACTCCCGCGGGTGGAGGAGAAGATGTTTTGAAGCCTAAGGCGCAATGGAACGTGCAAGAGTTTGATGCTTCAAAGTGGAATAGGAAGGCGTTGCATGCCATCTTGTGTGCCATGGACGAAAATCAATACAAGTTGATTCAAAATACTAGGATAGCTAAGGAGGCTTGGGACATCCTAGAGATTGCACATGAGGGAACCGAAGTGGTGAAGGACTCCAAGCTTCAAGTCCTCCAAACTCAATTCGAGACGCTTAAGATGGAGGAGAATGAGTGCTTCAACGACTTCGAGATCAAGTTGATGGATATAGTCAACCAAAGCCATCAACTTGGTGATCCATATTCGGATAGGAGAATCAAGCAAAAGATTATGAGATCTCTACCCGATAGGTTTGAATCGAAGGTGACGGCTTTAGAAGAAAATAGTGGTTATAAGGATATGAAGCCGAGTGAGGTGATTGGGAGACTTCTAGCTTATGAGTCTAGGAAGGGGCCTATCTCCACACCCACTAAAAAGCAAAAAGGAATTGCTTTAAAAACCTCCAAGGATGAAAAGGAGGAAAAGAAGGTTGACTCGGATGAAGACCTTGCCTTGTTTGTAAAAAGGTTCAACAAGGTTATGAAGTTTAGAAGAAAGAACTTTGGATCAAAAGGACAAGATTTGAAGAAAAAGGGTTCTTTCAAGAAGTTTGAACCTAGGCAAGAGAGGATCGAAAGGAAAGGGGTCCGATGTTTCGAGTGTGGTGGCATAGGTCATTTTGCCCCCGATTGTACAAATCATGTTGAGAAGAAAAAGGGGAAAGTGATGGCTGCCACTTGGAGTGGAAGTAGTGATGACTCCTATGAGGGAGATGAGTCTTCGGATGATGAAGAGCTCATGGCTAATCTCCTAGCTTTTGCCTCCTCCATAAAAGCAAAAGTGCTAGTGAGAGAGAGGAAATGAGTCAAGAGGAAAATGACTCAAGTGAAGTAGAAAGTGATTCCTCTTCTAACTCCATGAATGGATTTATGGAGAAAAAGGAGTTTGCTAAATATCATGCCGAGTTTAATGATTTAGCAATCAAGAGCACAAGAAAGATCAAGATGTTGAGAGAAGAAAATCTTGAGCTTGCATCTCATAATGACCACTTAAGTGAACAAGTGGAAAAATTCAAGAAGATGGAATATAAGCTAAAAGAGGAGTTAGTCTTATCTAGGAGGAATGAGGATAGTCTAAAGAGGGAGCTTGAAGAAGTTAGAGAATCTATGACTAGGATGGACTCTAGCACCAAGAAGCTTGACCATATGCTTGGTGTTGGAAAGAGTCCATGTGACAAGAGGGGTCTTGGGTATGAAGATGGCAAGAAGATCTCAACCTCTAACAAGACCGTATTTGTTAAGAGCTTGAAGAAAGAAGAAACTTCATTTGTGCAACTTCCTAGGAAGAAGTTAGAAATAGGACAAAGTTCAAATGCTCAAGTGAAGATGGGGCCAAGAAGGCAACCTCAAGCTCAACCCCCTAGGGTTCCTCAAGCCAACATTTCTCCTCAAATGGCTCACAAAGGAAAGAGGCCTATCATGCAACCTCAAGCTTGGAAGCAACCTAGACCGGTTCAACAACGAAGACGCATTGAACCCTTTCATCCACAAAGACAAGGACAAGGTATGATTCCTTATTTTACTCCTATTTGTCACTTTTGTGGATTTGTTGGTCATATTAGACCACAATGCTTTCGCTATATAAAAATGTGCAAAACTAGAAGCATGATAGAGAAGAAAAAGAAAAGAGCCATGATGCATGTTCCTAGGAATAATAATATTGATTTGCATGATCCTAGGAATAATAGAGCACATGTACCAAAGACCACTAAGAAAGCTAAAATTGTTGCTAAGTGGATTAGAAAGAATGAAAATGTTTGCCATGTTGCACAAATAGCCTTGAAGGCAAATTCTTCTAATTTTTGGTATTTGGATAGTGGGTGCTCTAGGCACATGACGGGAAACAAGAGTTTCTTCGAGACTCTTGTTATGGAGGAAGGTGGATATGTCACTTTTGGTGATGGATCCAAAAAGAAGGTTGTAGGGAAAGGATCCATTTCCGTTCCCGGTTTACCCTCCTTATCCGATGCTTTATTTGTTGATGGCTTGAAAGCCAATTTAATAAGCATTTCACATCTAAGTGATGAAGGATATTCCGTCTTGTTTAGTAAAAATGATTGCTCAATCCTAAAGCCCGATGGACAAACCTTATTGAAAGGTATGAGATCTAGCGACAATTGTTATTGTCTTGAAGCTAGAATAGTCTCAAACAATGTGTCCATGGATGAGCAAGTTGAGTTGTGGCATGAAAGACTTGGCCACATGAACTTTAGGGATTTAAGAACCCTTGGAAAGTTCGAGTGTGTGCGTGGCCTCCCTAAGCTTGGGAAGAAAGCCAATGGTATTTGTGGACCTTGCCAACAAGGAAAACAAACCAAAAGCATGCACAAAAAGGGCAAGTATCTCTCCACCAAGGAGCCCCTAGAGCTTCTCCACATGGATCTCATGGGTCCTATGCAAACCGAGAGCTTAGGTGGAAAGAGATACATTTTTGTTTGTGTTGATGATTTCTCTAGATTTACATGGACATATTTTCTTAGAGAAAAATCCGAAACTTTTGATAAGTTTAAAATGCTTTGTACTAAATTGCAAAATGAAATGAATTCTAACATTAGAAGCATTAAACGGATTAGAAGTGACCATGGGAGGGAGTTTGAGAATGCCTCTTTTGAAAGCTATTGTGATAGCTTAGGCATCTCCCATGAGTTTTCGGCTCCTAGGACACCTCAACAAAATGGAGTTGTTGAGAGGAAGAATAGGGTCCTCCAAGAGATGGCCCGTGTGATGTTGCTTAGCAACAATGTCCCTAGGAACCTATGGGCCGAAGCCATCAACACGGCTTGCTATATAGGAAATAGAGTGTTCCTAAGGCCCGGTACTAGAAACACCTCCTATGAGTTATGGAAAGGCAAGAGGCCAAATGTTAGCTACTTCCACACCTTTGGGAGCAAATGCTACATTTTAAATGACCGTGATCAACTTGGCAAGTTTGATGCTAAGAGTGATGAGGGTATCTTTATTGGCTATGCCTTGAATAGTAAAGCCTATAGAGTTTTCAACTTGAAGACTCGAACCGTTATGGAATCATCGAATGTTATCATTGATGATACAAGGCTCAAGTCCAAAGACCATGAAGAGAGGATGTTTTAGAGGATGACTCTCCTTTGGAGAGGGTTGTGGTGACTCCCAATGTTGGGACATCTAATGAAGTCACACAACCTAGTACTAGAGTTCCTAACTTGGACTCTAATGAACCCGCTCCATGGGTTAGAAGACTCCATAACAAAGAGGATGTTATTGGAGATGTTAATGAGGGTGTTAGAACTAGGAGTCAAATAGCTAATCTAATTAGCTTTACATGCTACACCTCTCAAATAGAACCCAAAAAGGTTGAAGAAGCCTTAAATGATGAATTTTGGGTTCTTGCTATGCAAGAAGAGCTAAACCAATTCGAAAGGAATGAGGTTTGGACTCTAGTTCCTAGGCCTAAGACCACTAATGTCATAGGCACCAAATGGATATTTAGGAACAAATCCGATGAGGATGGCAACATAGTGCGGAACAAGGCTAGACTTGTAGCACAAGGGTACTCTCAAATTGAGGGTATCGACTTTGAGGAGACTTTTGCTCCCGTTGCCCGCTTAGAGTCCATTAGGCTTCTCTTGTCCATCTCTTGTGTGCACAAGTTCAAATTGCACCAAATGGACGTCAAGAGTGCCTTCCTCAATGGCTTCTTGCAAGAGGAAGTGTTTGTAGAACAACCCAAGGGGTTTGTGGATGCTCACCACCCCAACCATGTCTATCGCCTCAAAAAGGCTCTATATGGGTTGAAACAAGCACCGAGGGCTTGGTATGAGTGCCTCACTCAATTTCTTGTTGACAATAACTACACAAGAGGTAGTGTTGACAAGACACTATTCATCAAGAGAGACAATGATGAGCTTTTCATAGCTCAAATATATGTTGATGACATAGTGTTTGGCTCCACCAACAACACCAAAGTCCAACAATTTGTTGATGTCATGTCTCTTGAATTTGAGATGAGTCTTGTTGGTGAGCTTAGTTACTTCCTAGGTTTGCAAATTAGGCAAATGAATGATGGGATTTTCATAACCCAAGCCAAATATGCTAAGAACCTAGTGAAGAAGTTTGGTTTAGAGAATGCCAAACGTTGTGATACACCCATGAGTACCACTTTGAAGCTAAGCAAGGATGCTAGTGGTAAAAGTGTGGAACAAACGTTATATCGTGGCATGATAGGAAGCTTGCTTTATTTGACCGCAAGTAGGCCCGATATATCCTTTAGTGTGGGTGTGTGTGCTAGGTACCAAGCGGATCCTAAGGAGTCCCACCTCTCTTCCGTGAAGAGGATCATTCGCTATGTGAATGGGACATCCAACTATGGGATTTGGTACTCTTTTGACACTAATGCTAGTCTTGTAGGCTTTAGTGATGCGGATTGGGCAGGAAATTGTGATGATAGGAAGAGCACATCGGGCGGTTGCTTCTTTCTAGGCAACAACTTGGTGTCTTGGTTTTGCAAGAAGCAAAACTCGATTTCCTTGTCCACGGCCGAGGCCGAGTACATAGCCGCGGGGAGTGGATGCACACAACTCCTATGGATGAAGCAAATGCTAGTAGACTACGGATTCAATCAAGGTACTCTCACTCTCTTTTGTGATAACATGAGTGCCATTAATATTTCCAAGAATCCGGTTCAACATTCTAGAACTAAGCATATTGACATCCGCCATTACTTCATTAGAGAGCTTGTTGAAAATAAATGCATAGTACTTGAACATGTAGGTACTAATGATCAACTTGCGGACTTATTTACTAAACCCTTAGATGCTACTCGATTTAAAACTCTTAGTAGATCTATTGGGATATGTCTTGTGGAGTGATGTTCTATGATTGACCCCATATGGGGAACTCAAGCAAAGAGAGCTATTTTGCATTCTTGTATCTTGCAAAAAATTTGAAATAACTTATGCCTCTTCTTTTATTGCTTGAGTAAGCTTGGTTGTACATATGTATATATGCTTTCAATTCTATAAGTGTGAACCTTGCTTGTTTACAATCCATGTCATATTTATGTTCAAACATGCATTTTTGGACTAGGAGATTTACATAGGAAGTATGATGTGAATGACCTATAGTTATCTCCATGACATGATGTTTCTTTAATAACATGCTAATGATAAATGAAAAAGCATGAAATTCATACAACATGCTCACATGAAAAGCATGAATTGATGATTGCATATTCTTAAAATGCAAAACTTGTGTGAAAGCTAATGAGACTCTAAATGAATAAAGGATCTTGTATCCGTTCAAAGGAATTTACATTCCAAATGTCTCTCTTTCTTTATTAGTTGAACATGGTTACTATCATACGGATATCTTATCCGGAAAAATCAAATAGGGTGCAAAGTCGCTCATGCCATGTTTCGCTTATAAAGTTGGATATAGTTGCTCATAAACTAAAATTAATAATCTCTATATCTTGCTTTTCCCATGACATTGGTGAAATTGGTTTGAATTCTTATTAGAAACCTTTGTCATTTGCTTTGCCAAATACCATTGTATTTTGGACTTGAATGCTATATGTCTTGTATGCAAAGCATGTTGGATTCACACATTTTCACAAATAAATCTCCTTGTTTCTCTCAAATTAATTGAAGTGCATAAAGTGACTTATATGTATATGCAAATCTTGCATGCTTCTATCTCTCGTTGCTATGAGTGACCCGGTTGGGGACTACTCCTTTGCCTATATCATGACAAAAAGGGGGAGTAGATATGGTAAGGGGAGTTGCAAAATATAGAAGCTATTGTGCACTTTGGGGAGAACATACATTGAGGGGGAGTAACCCGTTGAGGGGGAGCATTGCATACACATACATTTCATAATGTTGTGCCTATATTGTAAATGCAAATGCGTGTTATTGTTCTCACATGATTAATCTCACACTTTACTTGTATTGGAAATGCTAGAAACTTTATTTTCAGGGCTTGATTGTTCTACAAGAGATTGAAGACTTGAAGTTTTTACTTTCTTATCTCTTTGTAATATAGATAATCATTGTAGTCCCGTAGTTTCTAATTCTATGTGAGGAATCAATGTGAGTGGTGGTTTTGTCACGAAATAGCCAAAGGGGGAGATTGTTAGGATTCCCGTTGTTTTTAATTGGCTTATTTCGTGATCAAACCACATGTGAGGATGCTTTGTAAGGGTAGCTTAGATGTTGTTGTTATTGCTTAGGCCCTTTTGAAGACCTCACTATTGACAAGCACCAAAGGTAATATTCTAAGTGCTTTCTTGTCTTGAAGAGATAGATGCACACACTCACAACTCATGCATATGTTTAATCCTTGTATGTTGTGTGTCTTTTATGTGTGCCTTAATGCTCATTAACATCTCTTCTTGCATGTTAGGTTGATTGCATCTTGCATTGCCCATTGCCTCTTCATGCACATTTTTAGAATTCAAGCTTTCCATTGGGCGCTGTTCAAAGCGCTCTACAAAGCGCTGTTCGAACAGCGCCCATCACACCTGATGCAAAAAATGTGATTTAAATGCATCAGGTCTGATGCAATTTTCATGGGCGCTGTACGAGCGCTGTACAAAGCGCTGTTCGTACAGCGCCCCTCTATTTCCTCGTGAAAACAGAGCAAGGGCGCTGTACAGGCGCTGTACAAGGGCGCTCTACGTACAACGCCCAAGGCAAATAGTGGGCAAACTTATCAAAACAACCACACTTTGTTTTGGCCCCCTATATATATACCACTTTGACTTTAGGTCAATAACAAGAGTTCATATTCAGATTCCATACTTAGGAGATTTTTCAAAGAGAAGAAAAATTCCAAAGAACTCATTTTTAATTTCTCAAACACTTGTTCCATGATCATCAATCATCATCTAGCATCATCTTAGATCATCTAGATGACATCTTGAATGGATTTTTCATCATACTTTGCTTGGTAAGCTTTTCACTAATATCTTACATATTTTGTGTTTCTCTTATTTAGCAATCTCAATTTAATTACTTGTATGTGATTTTATATTCCTTGAATACAAGATTGAGATTAGTATGATGTATGTTTGAGAAGTTGTATTGTGCTAGCATATTAGGTTTTGTGCTTGATATTGATTAGCTAAACTATTTGACATGTCATTTAGTTTTGATATCTAGGATTGTTCTTAATTGCATATTAATCATCTTAGATAAGCATATAGGGTTTCCCTTGCTCTATGTTGCATTTTGGATATTTTCACATATTCACTTAGGGTTGTATTCTCTTCAAGAGAAGCTAAGTCTTGTGTGTAGCAATCGGGATTAGGTTGCTTAGATCGCAAGCAAAATCGGACTAGGTTCACTCATACCGGGATTAGGTAGGTGTGTGATTACTTCCGGGATTAGGTTGTAATCGTTTGCACATTTAGTGGATTCGAGGTTCGAGTGTGGCTTACTTACATAGCCCGTGGTTTTTTCCGTGAGGGTTTCCACGTAAAAATCAAGTGTTAATTTAATTTCCGCACCATATTACACTTGCTTGTTTATTTTATCTTGAAGGTAATTTCGTAATTTTGACTAACACGAAAAATTGGGTAAAAAGCGTAAAATCTATTCACCCCCCCTCTAGATAGTTTTATACACACCGTGCTATAATTAGTTTCAGCCTTTAATCCTTTGTATACACAAGGTTCGCCAGGATTCTGAATAAATCCAAAACCTTTGACAGCTTGATCAAACCTTATGTTCCAGGATCTGGATACTTGCTTTAATCCATATATGGATTTCTGCAACTTGCATACCTTTTCAATTTGGCCCTTTTCAATGAATCCCTCTGGTTGCATCATGTAGATGCTTTCGTCAAGACTTCCATTAAGGAAAGCTATCTTGACGTCCATTTGCCAAATCTCTAGATCTAAAGATGCTGCAATGGATAAGAGTATCCTAATGGATTTAAGCATGGCCACAGGAGAGAAGGTTTCCTCGTAATCGATACCTTCTTTCTGTGTATACCCTTTAGCTACCAATCTAGCTTTAAAGGTTTCCACCTTTCCATCCATACCTCTTTTCCTCTTGTATACCCACTTGCACCCAATGGGTTTTATCCCTTTAGGCAAGTCTACAAGGGACCAGACTTTGTTATCGAACATAGATTCAATCTCAGATTGCATTGCCTTTTGCCAATGGTGACTATCAACATCCTCCACAGCTTCCTTGTACGTATAGGGATCATCGTCGTCCGGGAGATTCTCCACTGATTCTCCTAGACCGATGTATCTTTCGGGTTGTGTTCTAACCCTCCCACTACGATGAGGAATGGTAGGTTGTTGATCTTGTGTTGGATCGGAACTTACAATTGGGTTTGGTTGTGTAACCTCTTGTGGAATTGTATATCCTAACATCTCATTCAAGACAATTCTACTTCTAGGCACAACAAAATCATTCATATAGTCCTTTTCCAGAAATTTAGCATTTGTCGAAACAAATACTTTAAGATCTGAAGGACTATAGAAATAATATCCTTTAGTTTCTTTTGGATACCCTACAAATATACATGTTTCCGAACGGGACTCCATCTTTTCTGTCTTTCCTTTTAACACATGCGCAGGACAACCAAATATCCTTAAGTGTTGTAAACTAGGCTTGTGCCCAGTCCACAACTCATGTGGTGTTTTAGGAACAGACTTAGATGGTACATCGTTTAGAATGTATATAGCAGTTTGTAAAGCATATCTCCAAAAAGAAATAGGAAGTGTTGAATAACTCAACATAGACCTAACCATATCCAAAAGAGTTCTATTTCTCCTTTCTACTACCCCATTCTGTTGAGGTGTACCTGGTGCAGAAAACTGAGAAGCTATCCCATTATCAATAAGATATTGCTGAAACTCACCGGATAGATATTCTCCACCACGATCAGATCTCAACATTTTTATGTGTTTCTCAAGCTGATTTTCCACTTCAGCTTTGAATGCTTTGAACATGTCAAAAGCATCCGACTTATGTCGCATGAGATACACATAACCAAATCTCGAGTAATCATCTGTGAAGGTGATGAAGTACTCATATCCACCTCTAGCTTGAATGCTCATAGGTCCACATACATCAGTGTGTATCAATCCTAAACATTCAGTGGCTCTTGCACCTTTGGCAGAGAACGTCCTTTTGGTCATTTTACCTTCCAAACAAGATTCACAAGTTGGTAGATCATCAACCTTTAAGTCACTTAAAGGTCCGTCACTTACCAATCTTTTAATCCTATTAAGGTTAATATGACCTAAGCGTAAATGCCAAAGGTAGGTTTCATCTATTGATAATTTTACTCTTTTATGATTAGGTTTCGTTAATTCTGTGTCTAACGAGTGAGAGATATTTCTATGCAAAAAGTATAGACCGTTTTCCAATGTACCTTGGCAAATAATTTTGTCATTCTTACTAATAATAAAAACTTTATTAAAAGTAACCGAATATCCAAATTTATTCAAACAAGAAACTGAAATTAAATTCCTCTTGAATTGAGGTACATAATAAATGTCTATCAAATCTAAATGCCTTCTAGAGTCCAAACAAACTCTAATATCTCCCACTGCACTTGCAGACACTAACGTTCCGTTGCCCAAGCGCAAATTGATTTCATTCTTACTCAGCCTTCTCCTTTCTTGGAACCCCTGCAAGGAATTACAAACATGATTAGTGGCTTCTAAGTCTATGATCCAAGAATCTGTAGAATCTGCCAAAAAACATGTTTCAAGATAATTCACATTACCTTCTTCCTTCTTATTCTGGGACTTTGGGCAATTTCTTTTCCAATGTCCCTTTTCACCACAAAGGAAGCATTTCCCTTTGATCTTGGTTACTTTCTTGGTCTCCTTCTTGATAGGCCCAAGTTGCTTTTTCTTCTGTTGTTTCTTGACCTTTTGACGGGCCTTAACAGTAGCAACTTTATCAACCATATGAATCTCTTGACCTTTGCCTTTCACAAGGATCTTTTCAGCACTTTGAACATCTTACATCAGGCCTTGTAAGGTGTATTCCTTTTTGTTCAAAGTGTAGTCCAATTTGAACTGATCAAAGGAATTTGACAATGAATTGACAACCATATCAATTTTTGTCTCACCATCTATCTCAGCGCCATGCAGTTCAGCAATGTTGAGATGTGCTATGACTTTCATCATGTGATCTTTCACAGCCTATCCAGGTTTCATTCTAAGATTCATAAAAGCAGTCACTGCCTCTCTCTTAGTCGTCCTGGACGTCATAGCAAACATCTCCTCTAGAGACATCATTATATCAGCAGCGGACTCCATTCCTTCATGCTGCTGTTGCAACACGTCGGAGATAGTGGCCATAATATAACATTTGGCCATATCATCTAAAGTCTTCCACTGCTCATACTCATCTCTATACATTATGCTAGATTCATTATTAGGAGCAGGTGGTTTAGGAGTAGTTGGAACAAACTTATGTTTTTCACTTTGCAACAACAACCCAATTTTCCTTTTCCATGTGACATAATTATCTCCAGTTAAAGTGTTATCTTTCAGGATGTTATAAGTGATGGGGTCATGATTTCTGAATAAAACAAAACATATATAAGTAAATAATCATGAGAAAGCACTTTTAAATATTTATCTTGAATTAAATAAATAACTCAATCATAAAATTCAACGGTGATCCAACACCCATAAATGTTACGCCTCCTTTGGGAGTTCGCACCATTTACTAGTTAGACTAGGTCCCACCTAATTGTTAACATAACAACCAGCGTTTTCAATTTTAGCCTTGCAATTTTATTGACAAGAACTCTTGGGAGGATATCAATAAAATTAGATTGAGTGTGTTACCAAGATATCGACCCTCAATTTTCTCTCATGAAAATCCCTCCTTAGGGAGTAGATCTCGTTTGAGTCCATTGTCTAGTCTATCATTGTAAGGAAGTATATTGCTAAATTCCATTCATGGACGCCCATTGGGGGGATTACCAATAAATAATAAAGCTCAACTAACCTTGGAGGCCATAGGTGTTACAAAAACACCTTCTCCCACTCAATTATTTAAGGCGTGTGATTAAATCCCAAAGAATGATTTACCAAGTTATCTAGATGCCAATTTAGATACCTAAATCATTCAATGCATGTTCATACCAAAAAGAGATATATGAGTGGCACTCCTATTCTATATGTCATGTTATCATACAATAACAAATATTGTTATATTTAAGCAAAAATTAAATAGCAACAATTTTGGCCCGTCCTAGAAAAACAAGTAAATTACAATTGTTTAGGAATACAAGATCTTCAAGTGACCCATCAACCATACGCTCATCCTTCGGCCTACTCTCATGGGCGACACACCCCACAACCCCACAAAGGGGCTGCTGTGCGCAGCCCATGAAGCCTCCCAGGGCTGCCGTTCGCAGCCCACCAAGTTTTGGGCTTGCCATGCGCAGCCCAATCCACTCCTAGGGTGCGCACGGTGCTCGTTCTCGGTTCCGGTTGCTTCGTTTTTCTTCGTGTCTTCGAATCTTCAATACCCGAATACTTTACAGCAGTATTTAAACAAATAAAATACTGCAGTATTTTTTTTTTTTTAATCACTGCAGTATATTTACAAACAAAAAACTGCACATAATAAAAAAATAAATAAAAAAAAAACTGCAGTAAAAACTGCACATAAAATAAAATAGAAATAAAAAAAAACTTAGCAACTACCAAGAAGGAATTATGGCGATAATAGACCACCCTTCTTGTTACAATTCCGAAACAAAAATTACATTGAAAATCTAGGACCAAAATCGAGCAACAACAATTCACATAAAACATATATAAATCCATACATCACATGTAATTATATATGCGAATACCTAGAGTGCCATCTCTTTCTAAACATGCATAATCACAATAAAAAGAAATAGATCCACGTATATATACGTTAATTAATTAAAAGGGTTCAACCAAGGCTCTGATACCAATTGAAGGGAAAAATACCGTAGTACACGCAGCGGAAGCGAGACTAAATAATAGATTTAGTAGTTTTAAAAATTTTTCCTTTTTATGAACCTTAACCCTTTAATTGATTAAACATACATATAATCAACAAAAGAAGAATAACTTTTGTCGCGTGATCTGATTGACTTACGTCAATGGTAATCCACAAGATCTTCAATCCTAGCACGAACGTGAATCCCCTAGGAGCGTGGTCCCCCTTTTCTTTGAATTACAAACCTGAGAATGGACAAACAAACTTTTCTTTTTCTTTTGTTAGTCACAAAACAATCAAAAGAAGACTAAGATTATTCCGGCCACTTTTGAGTTCTCAATCTAATGATCGAAACTCGCGTGAACCTAAATCGATATTGTACACACAAGCTTATTGATGAACAAGCAATTAGTGTACCATCAAAGAATAATCTATTCACTCTTTTATGTTTTTAATAGAATAAAAATACTTTTTATGAATTGAGAAGAAGAAGAAAATTGTCTCTATGAAACTCTAAGGTGGCAGAACCCTATAGCAAGCATTATATAGGTGGCCTAATTTCTTTCCTCTTCACTTTTAGGGTTGCCGAAAATCCTTCTCTAAAACCAACTAGGGTTGCCGCAAATCACTTGCCAAAATAGGCTTGTGTTGCACCCTAATTTCCATCAAAGAATAGACTTCAAACCCTAATCCAACTTTTAGATATTTTATTCTTTTTAATTGACTAAATTAAAAGACTTCTTATTTGATTAAATAAATAAAATCAATTATTTATTTTCTTATCAAACAAGTCTTTTATTTTTAGTATACTACTTACAATAGTATAACTCTAGGAAATATATTTCCTGTTCAGAAAAAGATTTGTTTCTTAATTAAACAATTAATTAATAAATTAATTAATTCTTATTTAATTAAACAATGAAACAAAATAATATATAGGCTAATATATTAACCTTGCCGCCCCAATTGTCTAAAATTGGGCCTTATATTATTTTCTTATTTCATTTAATCCATTGGACTTTAAATAAAAAGCCCACATGTGAGCCAGACCCATTCTTACTAAAAGAAACAAGCCCACATGTCTTTCATTAATATATTAATATAATTGAGCAGCCCATTACATAAATAATGTGCAAATTATATTCTTAATATATTAAATGCAATTCTAGATGGACCCTTAAATTGGTCCGGTAGAATATATCAAGTGATCCATGTAAGTCCGTGTGGATTGGGGATCTTGGCGGGCTATCTAAATTTAAGCTTCAATAGACACAACCTAATCACAATCAACAAATGATTCACTTAGGTCCGATCCATTAATTTTAACTCATTCCGCTAAAGAGCTAAAATTGAACTCTTAAATAAAGATAGAAAAGGAAGATGTTCCTCATTCATACCCTAGACAATCATGTTGGAGATAATGTATCCTCGTGATTAAAATCAGTAATCGCCAAGAGTTCATAGACCGCCTATAACTCTCCAAGTTACCATATTTACTCATATGACCACGTTTTGAACTTGGATATTTTGACTTGTTCAGAAGCCATGTTTTCAATAGACACTATCGAAAACTCAATGTTGAGATTTAATATCCAATTACCTCAAAACATCCATACGATGATATTATACTCTCATTTAATAAATGGAGCCACGATGTCCATATCTATAAATGAAGTCCTCTATCGATTAACAAATGAATATCACCAAACTATCGAGGATAGACTATGCGATATAATCATACTCATTGATAACTCAAATGATATCACTTGGAACCATAAGTCCATCACTTATCTCAGGATTAAGATAGACTCTCCGATTGTCCTAATAATGAAAAGACTATTATCTATTAACGGTTCTAGATAAAGCTTTTCATTGTGATCCAGTTCAATACACCCAGTGCACTAGATTCTTTTGCTCGAAGACACTCCGATGATTTTAGACTCATCATATCTCATTTGATCCCACTCAAATGCTAGCAAAAGAATTCTACAACTTTAACAAGATAAAGGTGCCCAACCTTTAACTTAAGTTGTGAACATTATTCAAGACTAACAAAAGAATTGTGTCTACCACATACATATCCAGATGTACGAACAATTCTTCTTTTCTCATAGTCTTTAGACCTTATGATTATTTACTTTGACAATTATAATATTTAAACTATAAATGCTATACGATTTGTTAAACCAGAAATCACTTTGTTAATATGAAAAAGATTGTTAATTACAATATTACACTCTTGCTATTGAGCATAATCCTAACAATAAACACATATTCACACAAGCATGCCATATCAACGAGATAGTCACAAAGCATGCAATTCTACAATGTTTGTCAATACAAGATCAATGCATGAGCATACTATGAAGTGTGTGAATGTGTTATACCAAATGTTTGTGAAACTAATTATAGCACGGTGTGTATAAAACTATCTAGAGGGGGGGTGGGGGGGGGGGGGGGGGTGTGAATAGATTTTAAGCTTGTTACCCAATTTTTCGTATTAAGTCAAAATTACGAAATTACCCCTAAATAGATAAAGCAATAAATCAAGTATAAAATGCGGAAATTAAATAAGACTTGATTTTTACGTGGAAACTCTCACGGGAAAAACCACGGGCTAGTAAGTAAGCCACACTCGAACCTTGAATCCACTAAATGTGTAAAACGATTACAACCTAATCCCGGAAGTAATCACACACCTACCTAATCCCGGTATGAGTGAACCTAGTCCAATTTGCTTCCGATCTAAGCAACCTAATCCCGGATGCTACACACAAGACTTACTTTCTCTTTGAAGAGAATAACACCCTAAGTGAATATATGAATATCCAAATGCAACATAGAGCAAGGGAAACCCTATATGCTTATCTAAGATGATTAATATGCAATTTGAACAATCCTAGATATCACAAACTAAATGACATGTCAAATAGTTTAGCTAATCAAGATTAAGCACAAAACCTAATTAGCTATCACAATACAACTTCTCAAACATACATCATACTCATCTCAAACTTGTATTCAAAGTATAGAAAATAACATACAAGTAATTAATTGAGATTGCTTGTTAAGAGAAACACAAAATATGTAAGATATTAGTGAAAAGCTTACCAAGCAAAGTATGATGAAAAATCCATGCAAGATGACATCTAGATGATCAAAGATGATGCTAGATGATGATTGATGATCATGAAAAAGTGTTTGAGATAATAAAAATGAGTTCTTGAAATTTTTCTTCTCTTTGAAAAATATCCTAAGTATGAAATCTGAATATGAACTCTTGTTATTGACCTAAAGTCAAAGTGGCATATATATAGGGGGCCAAATCAAAGTGTGGTCGTTTTGATAAGTTAGCCTCATATTTGCCTTGGGCGCTGTACGTAAGGCGCTTCTGTACAGCGCCTGTACAACGCCTCTGCTCTATTCTCACGAGAAAACAGAGGGGCGCTCTACGTAGAGCGCCCTGTACAGCGCTTTATACAGCGCCTGTATAGCGCTCGTACAGCGACCGAATTAAATCGATCAGGTCTATACAGCACTCGAAGGGGGCTGTTCGTACAGCGCCTTTGTAGAGCGCTTTTGGGAGCGCCCAATGCAAAAATGCAATCCTAAGTCTAAGCATGACAAGGCAATTGGATATGCAAGATGCAATCAAACTAACATGCAAGAAGAGATGTTAATGAACATTAAAGCACACAAATAAGACACACAACATACAAGGATTAAACATATGCATGAGTTGTGAGTGTGTGCAACTATCTCTTCAAGACAAGTAAGCACATAGAAAATTACCTTTGGTGCTTATCAAGAAAGAGGTCTTCAAAGGGCCTTAGCAATAATACCTATACTTAGGCTACCCTTACAAAGAATCCCCAACATGTGGTTTGTCCACGAAATGAGCCAATCAACAAATGGGAACCTTACAGTTTGAACCATGATGTAGGGACACACATGTATGAATTGTGTGTGTGTGCGCTAACGCCTTGCAAGAGGATGGAAGTCAAGATATACCTTTAACGCTTTTCACCTCTTGAAGACGACTTGTGCACTAGACGTTGCTCTTCACTTTTTAAGCTTCCTTTCTTCAAAGAATATCCTAAGCAACAACTAATACAAAATATGGAGTGTTTTGCAATGGAATCAAGCCAATACAAATCATAAACCTTACAGATTTCTAGATAATCTTGTGATTGTGTGTTGGAAGCATATTCTAGATTGTCATTGAACATGTACATTTTGCTTGATTGATCATCTAGCTTAATTTGTTTGTGTTTACATCACTTGCATCACTTTAGATCATAGCCTTGCATTAGGTTGAAGTCTCTAGCAAAGTGAGTGAAGCTTTGTGGATAGAGCAAGGAAGTCTTGATTAGAGTCAGGAGGACTCAGATAATCAAGCAAGGAAGTCTTGTCTAGGGTTGGGAGGATCCGGATAGGCAAGCAAGAAATCTTCCTAGAGACGTGAGCGTCTTGGATAGGAAGTTGCTTTCTAGAGGTGTAGGATACATCTCGGATAGGAAGTAGGCTTGGTGATTCATTAGCCCGAGGGTAGATTAGGAGTTGATAGCTTGAGTGGATATCATGAGTTGGTAGCTTGAGTGTGTAAGTCCTTTTTCACATATTGGATTGCTTTGCCGGTGGTTATGGTATCAACCCATGGATGTTTCCTCTTTGAGGTTTTACCACGTAAAAACACTTGTGTTCATTTTTTGTTTTTACTTTTCTTTATCTTCCATATCTTACATTGATTGCATATCTTGTAAATTGATTAACTCTTGTATTAGTGAAATCAATTCATTTGCTAAATATAATCAAGTGTGCATTTTCTTTGTTATATTCCGTATCATTTTTAATATTGGAAGAATTTGAGTAAATACCTATTCACCCCCCCCCCCCCCCCCCCCCCCCTCTAGGTATATTTTACACTACTACTTAAGGGAAATTTCAACCTCACCCCCCACAGCACACTCCTACAACTCGAGCGGTCCTTTCTAGAAAAACCCCTAGAACCTCACTAGCGCCTCCTGCTCCATAAGGGCTAACGCTAGCCCTTACCTCCAGCTCACATGGGATAAAGAAGGTGTTGGGAACACCTGCAAAGCACAAATGTCGCCTCATTAATGAGAATCAGTAAGTACGATTGAGGAAAGATAGCAGCCAACGGTCGAGATCGCCTGCTAGCCACACTATGTCAACGGCTGGATTACGTTCCATCTCAGCCCTAATTGAAGGTCAACTATCCCTTACATGCAAGAGGATGATGGTTTCCTCAGCAAAATACTTGCAGAAACGCAGCAAACATGAAGAAGGAAATGGTGGAAGAAAGCGCCTGACAGGGTGCAGCGGGACAGGCGCTGACATTGTCCCCTGCCAGGCCAGAACCTTGATAACGACTTCCCACCGCCATGAAGACCCCTTGCAACTAATCAAAACTCATGGAAACACCATCTTTTCACCACCTTAGCCCTATAGAAGCGTTGATATGGACCTAAGGCCTAGGTGGAGCGATCGGAACCCTCCAAGGTGTGTGGTAACCCCGATCCTGCCCTAAATTAGTGGATGGGATCAGTCCCGCCAATTGCGCCCTGGGAACTAGGGCCCCCACCTACCAAAACTGATGCTCCCGCCAAAGCAAAGCCTGGAGGGCACAATCCTGATCCTTGATTCCTGGTGACCGCCATTGTGGATAGGAGGGGACGATAGAGATTTAACCGGGGATTCCCGCCTAAACAGACGACCTCCACCTACCCCTCCTACCAGAGACACTATAAATGCCCCTACATCCCATAGAGGAAGGGGTTGGCCCTTGAAAACCAAAACATCCTACTTGGCTACTACCCCGCCTAGTCAAAGCTCCTATGTGTGTGTTCTATTTGGCTACTACCCCACCCAGTCAAAGCTCCTATGTGTGTGATCTATTTGGCTACCATCTCGCCTAGACAGAGCTCCCATGTGTAACCTATCGAGTCATTTCCCTGCCTAGATTGAACTCTTACATGTTGTATTCCCATTTAGCTAGTAAGCCCTTTGTAATAGCCAGATGCAGTATGTGAATTGACGTATGATGTACTCCATTGTTAAGCAATAAAAGGCCTACCTTTTTACCCCTCCAAAGGTATACCAGTCACACAACACATACTAGCACGCTACCTCAACCTCTGTTCCATCGTGTAGGACCGGTCCTACTGCACAGTACCGGTCCTACTGCACAGTACCGGTCCCTAGTAACCGGACCCAGGGCTTCCCTCGACACCCTTGCATCGGGAAAAGGGGGATCCACCCTACCCCGCCCAGACCAGCTGCGGTGCACCCGTACACCGCGATCTAGGTTATCCCGGGTGTTGACGGTGATTTTTGATGGTCACCAAGTCAATGATTCGTTTTTGAATTATTGCAGTTTATACTTGAGTATGACTAAAGATTGAAAAGAAATAACAAGCAATTTACGTGGTAAAACTCCAAAAGATTGGAGAAACATCCATGGGATTGTTGCTTTAGC
This sequence comes from Acer saccharum, assembly GCA_030490815.1. Classification (NCBI taxonomy): domain Eukaryota; kingdom Viridiplantae; phylum Streptophyta; class Magnoliopsida; order Sapindales; family Sapindaceae; genus Acer; species Acer saccharum. The sequence continues at coordinate 6,276,155 of CM059872.1, forward strand.
AACAAAGCCAAATCCACTATGAAGAACAATTACAAGATGAAGAACGATAAAGAACGATTACAAGAACGATTACAAGAACTTTGCACTATGATCCTCTCTCTATGTTCTCCCTCTCGCGTACCCCCTGTTTATGAATAGAGGGGGTATTTATACATGTTGTTTTTAGGGTTTTAAGGTGACCGCTAGGGTTTAGTGTTGTGGCCCCCAAATTTCAAGCGGTTTCCTAGTCCAATTTAGATTATGTTTTCCCTTTTTCGGCTGTGTCCAATTCTGGACGGGATTCTTTCTCCTTTATTCACGGAGAACTACTTGTTTCCTTTTTAAACTCTAATGGTCCACATCGTTGCTTATTGTGGACCTGCTGGCTGCTGATTGCAAGTGTTGGCGACTGTTTTATTGTTTCCCGAGTGAGTATGCCCGAGTGTGCCCAAGTGTGCCCGAGTGTGCCTGAATCTGATCTGCTGCCCAAGCTGATCGTCATTGTTTGCGGTCGGACTACTTATCCTCTTTTCCGAGTAGGTTATCGTGGAGGTTTCTGCTCCATAATTTGACTTATCTTGACCCCCGCTGACCTGGCCTTCCATGGTGATGACGTGTCCTTCATGACTATTTTTACCTATAATAATACCCCCTTAAATATTTGAGCAGATCATGCTTAGTCAAGCCCTCTCGGGTCTAATATTTAACCTCAATATTTCTTTATGATTAATTCTCATTTGTCGTTTCCTGCATTAAGGTATCCTCGTCTGGATCAGATCTTTAAATGACGTGTCTTAATTGCAACCGCACATGTTTGATTTATCAATCATTTCAAATCTTTATGATGGCGATGCTTCTGCTCTCTGGCGGCGCCTGACGTTCTCTTGCTGCCACTTGTCCCTCTTTTTTTGGCTGTGGTACGGTGTATTTATGGGATGTAACCTTTCTGCTTGCCTGCGCGCAGCCTACGTCATTAGTCCATGTCCCTCTGTTTTCCCGCTTTTTCTGCAGCCTCTCCTAGGGTTTTGGTATTTTTGAAATCGAGACGTCGCCTATATATTCTGGTTTCACTTTTTTCACTTTCACCTTCTTCTTCCATTTTTCGCTTTTATTTCCTCTTCCATTATCTTCGCGTGCTCTTTGAAGGAAACTTTATCTGTGCCTTTTGATTCTCTGTGCTCCATTTTGTTTACCAACCCGTTTTTCTAACCCTGCTGTTCTTGAGTTTATCTGCTTCAACCCCCAGATTTTTCCTCGGAGACCCTTCTTCTGCGATTTGCATCGTCTTTGTTCTTCGCTACACCAAGGTTAGTCTTTATGGATTCTGGAGCTAGATATCATCTTTTTACTGTTGGTATGATTGCTATTGAGCGAAATGATGCTTTCACTGCGTCGGTTGTTCACAGGTTACTAGACGAGCCCCGTTTTGATCAGCCGCGCTATATCGACGCTGACATTTCTAGACTTTTTCTGGAAAGACCTGCAACTTCTGAGGTTCCTCCTGCTTTAGAGATCCCTTCTGCTTCTGCCAGTTCATCACCACCTTACTCATACCAGCCTGAGGCTTGGTCGGATTCTTCTTCTGCTTGTACTGATATTCGCCCGAGCAGAAGACCAGGAAAGAGAATGAGTACTCGCAGAGTTTACAAGGACTCGCATTCTCGGGAAAGCCGAGTGGCGGCCCAAAGGATCACCGAGGACGACATTGAAGAGGAGCACAGGGCCGCTCGCATTCCCTTCTCCCCCGAGCATATATGTATTTACGATGTGGAGCCGAACGTGGTCGGTCCTGAAGAGGTGATGAAGTATATGTGGCGGTTTGACTTGGACAGCGATCGAATTTCGTTGGTTCCGACCGAGGGTCGGGCTGCATGGAACCCCCCGCCTGGCCATGTGGCGGTCTATGGGGCGATGCTTACTTGTGGCGTCACACTCCCCTTCCAGCCTTTTATCACATGGTTTCTGGCTGAGGCCCGACTTGCTCCAGCGCAGCTGACCCCAAACAGTTACCGTATTTTGATGTGCATGTGGCACATGTGGCATAGAATGAAGCGGCCACCTCCTACCCCTCGTGAGATCCGTCATTTTTACTCGCTGAGGCCGGTGGGGCAGACCGGGATTTATTTTCTTCAGCCGTCTCAGCCCGAGCTATGGATCCCAAAAGATGTTGTGGTCAAGGGCGAGATCGAGCTGACCACAGAGGAGAAGATGAAGGGCTTTGTTTGGGGCTTCCCTACCTCAAACAAATTTTGGAAAAATAGTTGGTTTTTTGTGGGCAAGGACTGGGGCCAGTCGATCAGCTTTGACTTGGATGGCACTCAGATGACTTGCCGGGTTCCTCGGTACTTCTGTACGCCTCAGTGGAACCATCTGACTTCAGCTTTTACCGACGAGGAGCTGAAGACTTTGGCTCGGGCAGCAGTCCGCCCCCTAGAGAAAAGGGGGAAACCCTATCTCTACAATGAGGGGAAGATGATTAAGGCCCGTCTCTTTCCTCAGATTTCTGCGTGCCGCAGACGCCGTAAGTTCATTAGTTGTATGTATTTTTTATTTCCAACCTGATTCCTAAGTTTGTCTGCTAACTCGGACCCCATTTTTTTTTGAAGTGTTTGAGGTAGACGTGGTCTGCGATGCTCTGGCCCGCCGAATGAAGGGCATTGTGGAGGCAAGCCGGAAAGCTGCCCTTCGTCAGTGAGACGCTGGGATAGCTCCTCCCGAAGAAGAGTCGGAGGAAAGTGCTCCTGAGAACCCTCCCGAGGGAGATGATGAGGGGGGAGTCCCTGACTATGTTCCCGAGGAGACCCAAGGTCACGGGACGCCTGCCTGTTCTGCGAAGGATGCGGGCAATTCGGAAGACTTTGGAGTAAGTAGGACCTCTCCCTACCAAGGCGACCAAGCAGGTCCATCTTCCAAGGGGAAGGAGAAGGTAGGGGATCCCTCTGAGCCCGAGCAGGCAATTTTTCCCAGTGGATCCCGTTCTACTCCCTCTGCTGCAGACCTGCCAAACGTTGCCTCTCAAGGTTTTAAAGCAGTTGGGGGACACTCGGATGCGGTAGCTCCGGAGGTTTTGACTTCTGCCGAACCGTATCTTTCTGGCTCGGAGACTCCAGTTCCTGCTGATCCGATTTCCACCCCCGGAGGCAGTAATGTTGAAGCAGGGCAGCCCGGGAAAAGGAAAGCCTCGTTTTCTTCTGGTCGCCCTTACCCCAAGATTCCCCGAGTAGTTGCATATGTTGATTCTTCATCGGGCGATAAGGGGGTGGGTGATGTTGAAAGAGAAGCGGGCATGGTCCCTCCAGAGGAGCAGATCAAAGATAATGCTGGTGGTTCAACCGACTTACCCTGGGCGGCCTCTTCTGCTGGACTCCCCGAAGCTGGTGTAAGTGGTTCGGGCTCTCCTCCCCAAATCGATGATCCTACCCCCGAGACAATGCTAAGGGCCATGGCTTCAGGCCGAGCCTATATTGGGGAGGATCACTGGAGTCACTTCCAGACCGGGACTGTATCTGACCGGCTCTGCAACTTTTTTAACAGTGCTTCCTACGTAAGTAACGCCTTGCAACGCCTTGGTCTTACGTGTAATCTCATTTTCCTCCTTTTTACATACTTTTATTTGCTACTGACTTGTTACAGATGGTGGCCGAGATGTCTGGGGCTTGCCAAGCTGGCGAAGCCCAAGCGGATCGAATAAGGAGGCTGGAAGCCCAACTGAAGGAGAGCGAAGAGCATTGCTCTCGGGCCGAATTAGCTCGTCAAGAGGAGGCTAAGTCGAATCAGATGCTCCTGAGTCAATGCTTAGCAAGGCAAACGGAGGCCGAACAACGAGCATCTTCTGCTGCGGAGGAGGTCAGGACTCTGCAGGATCAGCTGTCATCTACCCGGGACGCCTTGCTTCGGGCTGAACAGAGTGCTGAGGACGCCAAGTCAACTTATGAACGCCACATCGAAGACTTGGAGTGTCAAGCCCTGACCGCTAAGGAACTGTCGAAGGAAGCTAGGCTGGAGATGGAGTTACAAAGCGTTGATCGCTTTAAGAGGTCTCCGGCTTATGATGCTTTGCTTCTTCGGGAATTCCAGCGGGGCATGGTCTCAGCCGGTGAATTCTTTAAGCAGAAGAACAGGGCGACTGATCGGGCTAGGGCTAACTGGAGCCTTTCAATTAGGAAGCATGTGGACACATCCCTGGAGTCCCTTCGGATCCAGATGAAGGAGTGGCGGGCATATTGTAGAAGTAAAGGGAAAGCGCCACATCCCATGCACCTTGAGGTTCCCACCGCCGAGTCTTTCTCTACTTTTTACGCCTGTGAGCGGGCGGGGTTCAACAATGAGAGACCTGACTTGGGGCCAGTCCCTGGTACCGATTACAACTACTGGATGGATGACGAGGAAGATGTGATCGTGTGGTCTTCGGACGACAGCCTTCTGAGCGAATATGTGATGGAGCCTGACCTTGATGTCGGCGGGAGTAGCTCACAACCCCCAGCGCCTTCCTCTTGATTTTTGAGCCCTTTTTGTAGTTAACCTTTGTATATATATATATATTTTTTTCTTTTATACATTGTATTTTTTCCATACGTAAAATAAGACTAAAATTTACTCTTTTACTTACTGTTTTATTTCTGTACGACCAATGCATAAATGGGACGACCTGAACTTGTTTAGTCTGCTTGTACTCCCATCTTTGGATTTATGGATCCTTCGGGAATCCTTGGCTATGCTTTGACCGAGCACTTTATGGCCGGTAATTAGTTTCAGCCGAGTATCTTATGTGACTGGCTCTTAATCGTTTAGACCGAGTATCTTATTTAACTGGTAACTAATGTTCGCCGAGTATCTTATGTAACTGGCTTTTAATCGTTTAGACCGAGTATCTTATTTAACTGGTAAACTAATTTTTGCCGAGTATCTTATGTAACTGGCTTATATCAATTAGACCGAGTGTCTTATTTAACTGGTAACTAATTTTTGCCGAGTATCTTATGTAACTTGAAAAGTCCTGGAGGCGTGTTTAATATAAAGCTAGAGGGGGGGTGAATAGATTTTAGCTATTATTACCCAATTTTCGCATACAAGTCAATATTACGAAAATGACCCTACTAGTCAAAAATACAAGCAAGTGTAATATAGTGCGGAATTAAAAATGACACTTGATGTATACGTGGAAACCCAACCACTGGGAAAAACCACGGGCTGTATAGTGCGCCACACTCGGAACTCGAAATCACTAATTGAAATGAAGTTTACAACCTATGTAGACCTCGTCTAACAATCCGGTCTGTAACCCCTCACTTCTACCCTTACATGCAATCCCCAATACGTGGTTTGTCCACGAAATAAGCCAATCAAGATATGGGAATCCTTACATAACTGGCTTATACCCTTTGATTTTTGGGGTTGTTTAACCTCCACGTTACGTCGAGGCTCGCCACGACCATACGTTGAGGTCCTTGCACAAGTCACCTAGGACGTCTCCTGGTTTTATCTGTGCAAGGGTTTGTCGAATCGTTGGGGTAATTTGTACCGGCCAACACGACTGCGCATCTCACTAGTCTTTCTAGCGGCGCTCCGAGCATTTTCCCAGTTGTCCTGGTGCCTCGGTTTTGCCTTTTTGCTAAGGGACGCGTTTGCATCGCCTTAACTAGGCGGGCATGCTACTACAGCTTTTCCGCCCTTCGAGCACCACTCGTCCGCTCTTTCGCGGCCTTATAGCGCCTGACTCTTTTTGACGTTTATTCGGTCGGCTTGAGTGGCCGCCATTGAAATGTTGCTCATGGATTTTATTGATTCCGCCACACCATACTAGCAACTGAACTTTATTAGATGATCATGAATATAAAATTAATAAATAAATCTGAAATTTTAACACCGAAACTAAAAACTGAGCTAAAGCAGAATAAATAAACTGTAGAACCATAATCGGATTCTTTTAGGGATAGAAGATCTTCAGATATTGTGCGTTGCATGGTCGGGGTACCAGGCTACCTTCTGGTCGGGCTATCATGTAGGCCCCGTGCCCTACGATTCTCTTGATGATATATGGCCTTTCCCATTTATCGGCGAGGGATCCCGATGATTTATCCTTGGTATTTGGGGATACTCTTCTCAGCACTAGGTCCCCGAGTTGGAATCTCCGCTCCCGAACATGAGAGTTGTAGTACCTAGCAGCCCTTTGCTGGTATGCGGAATTTCTTACTTGTGCTGCATCTCTGATCTCTTCAAGCTCGTCTAGGTTCTACTGCAGCATGTCTATATTGTGCTCGGGGCTGTATAACTGGACCCTGGGGGATGTAAAAGTTGTTTCTGCTGGGATAACAGCTTCTGTCCCGAATGCCAGCGCGAAAGGAGTTTCCCCTGTGGACGACCTTACAGTTGTTCAGTATGCCCATAGCACCTCGGCCAGTTTGTCTGCCCAGCCACCTTTCTTTGCCTCTAGTTTTGCTTTCAATGTGTGCTTGATCACTTTATTCACGGCCTCCGTTTGGCCATTGGTTTGAGGGTGAGCAGGCGATGCATAGTAGTTTGCGATCTTGAACTCTTCACACATTTCTCTGAACTTCTTATTGTCGAATTGAGTTCCATTGTCTGTTATGATGATGCTCGGGATCCCGAATCGATATATTATATTCTTCTTAACGAAGCTGGTGGTGTTTGCCTCGGTGATGTGTACAAGTGCTTCTGCCTCTGCCCATTTGGTAAAATAATCCACTGCCACAATAGCATGCTTTGCTCCTCCCTTCGTTCCTGTGGGCATTGGTCCTATCAGGTCGAGTCCCCACATGGCAAAGGGCCAAGGCGAGGTTAAGCTTCTAAGCAATTCTGGGGGTCGCCGAATGTCGTTTGCTATTCTTTGGCATGTTTCGCAACTCTCTGCGAATTGTTGCGCTTCCGCGAACAGAGTCGGCCAGTAGAATCCTTGCCTGAGTATCTTGTGTGCTAAGCTTTTACCTCCAGTGTGGTTCCCACACACTCCACTGTGGATGCTTCTCAAGATCTCTCCAGTCTTTTCACCGGAAATGCATCTCTGCAGCACTTTTGAGAATCCTCTCATATATAATTCTCCTCTCAGAATCGTGTACCGGGCTGACCTGTATCTAATGTGTTTAGCTTCCACAGCATCCTCCGGTAGTATGTTCTCCTCTAAGTACTTTCTGAGTTGGTATGTCCAGTCGCCCGGGCTAGGTCGGATCTCTGCTATTATGATTTCCTCGGGTTCCGTTGTACTTGGTTTAGTTAGGTGTGCCACTGGTATTGCTTTGGATCTGATGCTTGTGGTGGCTGAAGCTAGTTTGGACAAAGCATCTGCCTTTTCGTTCTCTTCCCGAGGGATCTGAGAGATTCTGTACGCTTTGAACTTTTTAAGTAGTCTTTTTGCAATGTCCAAATAAGCTATCATGTGCTCTTCCCTGGCCTGGTATTCATCCAGTACCTGATGGACCACGACCTGTGAATCGCTGTAAACTTCCAGCTCATCTGCCCCTAATGCTATGCAGACCCTTAGGCCGGCCAACAAGGCTTCATACTCTGCTTGATTGTTGGTTGCCTTGAAATCGAACCTCATGGCACATTCTACAGTATCCCCCTCGGGGGTCATTATGACTATTCCTGCCCCGCTGCCATGCGTGTTTGATGACCCGTCTACATGCAATTTCCATTGGAATTTAGTAGTCTGTTCATCTTCCATTGCCCTCCTTACCTCGGCGTCTGGCTCGGTGAATTCTGCTATAAAGTCGGATACCGCCTGCCCTTTGATGACCGCTTTTGGTGTGTATCTGATATCGTATTCGCTGAGCTCCACCGCCCATTTGGTCAGCCTTCCCGACACCTTCGGCTTTTAAAGAATGAGTTTTAGTGGGCAGTCTGTATATACCTCTATTGTATGTGCTTGGAAATATGGCCTTAACTTCCTGGCTGATGTGATCAGAGCTAGCGCTATTTTTTCTGCCGGTGAGTATCTGGTTTCTGCCGCTAACAATGCTTTGCTTGTGTAGTACACTAGCTTTTGTATTCCTTCCTCCAGTCGGATCAACACCGAACTCGTCGCCACTTCGGTGACCGAGAGGTATAAGTATAATGTTTCTCCCACCACCGGTTTTGAAAGGATGGGTGCTCTCCCCAAATACTCTTTCAATTTCTGAAAGGCTTCTTCACATTCTGTACTCCATTCGAGCCCCTTTCCCTTTTTTATCGCTTTAAAGAATGGGGTGCATTTGTCTATTGACTTGGCTATAAACCGGTTGAGTGACGCAAGGCATCCCGTTAGCCTCTGCACATCTTTCAGTGTCTTAGGTGAAGCCATTCCTTTTGATGCTTTGATTTTCTCGGGATTTACTTCGATTCCCCTCTGGTGTACCTGAAAACCTAGAAACCTTCCCGAAGGTACCCCGAATACACATTTGCTTGGGTTGAGCTTCATCTGATACTTTCTTAGGACGTCAAAGGTTTCCTTCAAATCTTCCGTGTGTTTTTCTACAGTGGTGCTCTTAGTCAACATATCATCCACGTAAACCTCCATATTTTTCCCAATCTGCCGAGCGAATATCCTGTTTACCAACCTCTGGTACGTTGCCCCGGCGTTTTTTAATCCGAATGGCATCACTTTGTAGCAATATAAGCCCTGGTCCGTGGTAAACGATGTCTTTTCCTCATCTGCCTTATTCATCCGGATTTGATTGTATCCCGAGTAGGCATCCATGAAACTCAACAATTCATGTCCTGCTGTCGCATCTACCAACTGGTCGATCCTCGGTAGTGGGAAACTATCTTTTGGGCAGGCTTTGTTCAAGTCTGTGAAGTCTACGCACATCCTTCATTGTTTGTTCTTTTTCTTGACCAACACTACATTGGCTACCCACTCAGGGTACTTGACTTCCCTTATCGACCCCGCGGAAAGCAGCTTCTCTACCTCCTTCTTGATTGCGACGCTTCTTTCTGGATTGAATAATCTCCTTTTCTGTACCACGGGTCGGAACTCTGGGTTGGTGGAAAGATGATGCGAAATCACCTTCGGGTCTACCCCCAGCATATCTTCATGACTCCAAGCGAAAACGTCCTTGTAGTTTCTTAGCAGCGTAACAAGTAAGGTTTTGACATGTACACTCAAACTTGCCCCTACCTTCACTGTCCTACCCGGATCTTCTGGGTCTAGTGCCACTTCTTGAGTCGGCTCGTTTTCCCTGTCCTCCGATTCTTCTCTGGGATCCAATTCAAAATCTTTCGGCACTTCTGCCTGTTCTTCAGGTTCTCTTGCCTTTTGTTGGGCCGTTACCATGTATACTTGGTGTACCTCCCTATCTTTATACACTGACAAGTTTGCTCTTCGAGCCATCTCTTGTGACCCTTTGACCACTCCCACACCATATTCGGTCGGGAATTTCATCATGAGGGCATAAGTCGCTGTCACCGCCTTGGCTTTATTCAAAAATGGTCGGCCCAGTAAAGCATTGTACGGCCAGTTTTCCGTATCTACCACCACAAAGTCGAGCAGCACTGTTTTCTGGCAAGGGGCTTTCCCGATCTTCACGGGTAGCTTTACCGTGCCAAGCGATCTTACTTCGACTCCTCCAAATCCTCTAAGGGGTGTGGGAAACGGCTGTAGGTCTTTCCTGTCTAGCCTCAGCTGGTCATATACTTCTGCACTAAGAATGTCTACCGAACTCCCATTGTCAATCAGAATTCGATGAACTTCTCTATGGCCGATCCGTGCGCTGATCACTAGCGCGTCGTTTGGCCTAACATCTACTCCGTGTGAGTCGACTTCTGTGAACACGATCGGGTCCCAACCCTCCTTGATTCTCTTCGGGTCGGGCTCAATAGAATTGACGTCCAGGTCTCTCCGTGCCTCCATGGCCTCCCGAATCTCCTGGGTCCTTTCCCTGTTACTCTTGCCCGTCGCTGGTCCTCCGAAGATGGTGTTAATTGCCCCTTCATCCTCGGCTTTCTTGGGACTAAGCTTTCTTGCCCGTCCGTCCTGTCGGCTATCTTTCTGTCCGTCTGCCCTGTCTATCTTTTTGAAAACAATGTCCTTCAAATGCCCTTCCCTAATGAGAGTCTCGATGTGGTCCCTTAGCTGGAAACACTTGGATGTCTCGTGCCCATTCTCTTTGTGGAAACGGCAATACTTGGTGGTGTCCCTCTAAGCATATGTCGATTGCTTAGGCGGTTCTTTGGATATGTTCTTCTCTTCTAGGATTGCCAGGACTTCTTCTTGATGTTTCTTCAACGGGGTATAATTTGTGTATCGGCCCTGGAACCTCTACCGTGGTTGATCGGTTTTTGGGTCGTATGCTCGTCGTCCATCCCGACCATCCCGACCATCCCGTGCTTTATTCTTCTGTTTGTCACCTTTGGTATCGGGCGTCTTTGTCTGGTCCTTGGTTTTGGATCCTTCTAGGCGACCGCCATGTACGAAGTAACCTCCTGTGGCAATTTCCTCTTCTTCGGCCAAGGCGTAACCCCCTGCCATGTCCATCATATCAGCATAGCTGGTTAGTCGGGCTCTTCTGAGGTCAAAGGACAATTGGCCGTTCTGAAGGTTGTTAATGAACACGGCAATTATTGCTTCGTCGTTTGCACTCCCAATTTCGGACACTTCCTGACCTAACCTCCCCAGATATTTCTTCAGCGACTCGTCTTTTCCCTGTTTGAGTTGGGATAAATGAGCCACTGACTTTTTTCTGTGTACATTCCCGAGGAACTACCTTGAGAAAGCCTTGCTCAGTTCGCCGAAGCTACTTATGCTTGCTGCCGGCAATCTTCCAAACCACCGGGAGCCTAGATCCCCAAGAGTTTGGGGAAAATTCAAACATAGTAGTGCATCATTGTGGACATATTGCGCCATAGCGCTCCTATACCTCCGGACGTGTTCTTTTGGGTCGGTATCCTTCTTGAACAGCTCGATGTGGGGCATCCTAAATCTCTCTAGGAAAGGCATCCTCAAAACCCCATTGGTGAAAGGGCTTCCGGATTCATCATCTGACAGCTCATTACGCCCATACCGCCTGACCAAAGCATCCATTTGTCGACGATTATTCTGAACTTCCCGGGTGAGGCTTTGTATAAGTATGTCTCTGTCCCCTTCAGGTTCTCCTAACGCATTGAAGTTTTGGCTTATGGTCAGTTTTTGGCCCCTCTCCTCGGGATTCAACTCTCTATGATCTCGGTTTAGGCCATGCAGCCGGACTGTGCCCCTTTGGCGCTTGCGATGATGATTCTGCTCACTTTCTTCAGAGGATGACCGGTCTCTCCGGTGACCACGCCTCCTAGGGCGGTCTCGATCTCCGGCTACCCGATCTTGGTCGTACTCTTTGTCGGAACCATTCCCCTCTTTGTGCTACCTACTTCTCCTGGCCACTCTTTCAGATAGCATCTCTGGTCTGCCCATAGGATCTCGTCTCGCCTTTGGGGGTGCATCAGGGGTTGGTATCACCACTGCGGAACGCAGTCTTGCTGTCTGCTTGCTTGGGGCGGACAGTTCATGAGGCGACATCAAACCTTCCGTAACAGAGAGGTCAATTCCTTGCCTTGCTGCGTCTGATATGAGTTGTTGTAGAGAAGCGCGGAGTCGTTGCGCGATTTCTTCATTAGCTGTAGGTAAACGGTGAATATCAGCCAAGGCAGCTGACTGGTCCGCCGTCGTCAGAGTTGCATCCGCCGTATTGAGCGTGGTGTCATCTTCCAACTTGTTACTTGGCATGCCTTGACTGTACCTGGAATCGCTACCATCTCCGTCGCCAGCCATTGTTGTCACAAATTTTTGGGTCCCCCTCCTTCTAGCACCAATTGTTGACGGTGATTTTTGATGGTCACCAAGTCAATGATTCGTTTTTGAATTATTGCAGTTTATACTTGAGTATGACTAAAGATTGAAAAGAAATAACAAGCAATTTACGTGGTAAAACTCCAAAAGATTGGAGAAACATCCACGGGATTGTTGCTTTAGCAACAAAGCCAAATCCACTATGAAGAACAATTACAAGATGAAGAACGATAAAGAACGATTACAAGAACTTTGCACTATGATCCTCTCTCTATGTTCTCCCTCTCGCGTACCCCCTGTTTATAAATAGAGGGGGTATTTATACATGTTGTTTTTAAGGTTTTAAGGTGACCGCTAGGGTTTAGTGTTGTGGCCCCCAAATTTCCAGCGGTTTCCTAGTCCTATTTAGATTATGTTTTCCCTTTTTCGGCTGTGTCCAATTCTGGACGGGATTCTTTCTCCTTTATTCACAGAGAACTGCTTGTTTCCTTTTTAAACTCTAATGGTCCACATCGTTGCTTATTGTGGACCTGCTGGCTGCTGATTGCAAGTGTTGGCGACTGTTTTATTGTTTCCCGAGTGAGTATGACCGAGTGTGCCCGAGTGTGCCCGAGTGTGCCTGAATCTGATCTGCTGCCCAAGCTGATCGTCATTGTTTGCGGTCGGACTACTTATCCTCTTTTCCGAGTAGGTTATCGTGGAGGTTTTTGCTCCATAAGTTGACTTATCTTGACCCCCGCTGACCTGGCCTTCCATGGTGATGACGTGTCCTTCATGACTATTTTTACCTATAACACCGGGAAAACCCCGATGGATTTTCAGGATAACAGTTTGGCACCGTCTGTGGGAAACTCACACGTAGTGTGTCTTTCTCTTACCATCAAAGCATTCTAGTCATTCTAGCAAACATGAGGTTGAGATCATCCACGAATCAGGTCGACCCATCTAGGCCTCGCTCCTACCTCACTACCCACGGAGCTGAATCCTCCGAAGGAACCCCAACTTAAGGCCCGTTACCGCGGATGGAAGGGCAGGTCCAAGCCAATGTAGTCGCAGTTGAAGCTCTTCCCTCTCCCGGACCACATCCGCCAAGTGCCTTCAACCGCCACGTCACCAACTTCCTAGAGGGACTGCGACAAGAGCTGCTGGGCTCGCATCATGGCGAGGCAGGACCTAGCAACTGGGCCCACGTTTTTGACAGATTGGGTCCCGCTAAAGCTGTCTTCGACCGGTTGGGGCCCACTGGGATTATACCTCGAGCGGTAGCACCAGAACCACGCAGAGCCCGATCAGAAGTAGGTGCTCCCTAAGCCTCACCGCCTCTAATAGGCCGCCCAGCTCGCCCCGCCACAACTGGAGCAAAGGAGATATCTAGCACCGGGAGCAGGACCGAGGCTACACACAACCGTAGTAGGAATCGGAACCCACCCAGGCGAGGCGAGGAGGCCCATCATGAAGCATCAGCCACCTCTGGGACCGTAGCCAAAGAGGAGGGAGCTGAAGCCCAATCAAGGGAAAGAGGTCGATGCCACATGGAAGAGCAGATGAAGAAGATGGCAAAGTGCCTAGCGGAGCTGGAGAAAGACAAGGTCAAGTACAAGGGAAGGAAGAAGGACCCCCTCGGCGAGATGAATACCCCGTTATCAAGGGAAGTTCGACATGCTACCCTCCCTCCGAAGTTCAGAATGCCCGAAAAAGTATATTCCGGCGTGGAAGATCCCTTAAGTCATCTAGAGTCTTTCGTGCAGCAGATGGAGGTGCAAAATGCCTCCCGGAAGGCCATGTGCCGAATGTTCCCATGCACTCTCACGGATTTCACCAAGACATGGTTCAGAAAACTCCCCGTGGGGAGTGTCAACTCATTCACTAAGCTGTCAAGGGACTTCTGTGCCCAGTTCCAGGGTGTCAAGCCACCTCCTAAAGACCACATCCTGCTACAATACATAGTCCAGGAGCGTGGGGAGAAGCTCAAATCCTATGTGGAGCACTTCCACAAGGAAGTCATTCAAATGGGGGTGTTTGTCGAGAAGGAAACTCTCACCAACTTCAGGAAAAACCTCTGGGTGGGAAATTATGGCGTTCCTTCAGCAAAGATAAGCCCGAAACTTATCAGGAGGCATATAACCGAGCTCTGGAGCAAGTGTAGTTAGATGAGCAGTACCGCATCAAGATAGAGCATGACGAGTCACACTCTAATAAGCGACAAAAATGGGACACCAGTAACCAAAGAAAGGAAAAGGAGCCGGTCCCCAAGTTTAGAACTAATCCTCCAAACTGGTCCACCTACCGTTTACCTTCGCTACCCCCTAGCAGGCCGCACCCTTTCAGGAGGATATCCCCACCGAGGAAGATTCGAAGGACGCCATTGCCTGTAAGAGAGGTTGCTAGAATCACCCAATCAGAGGAAGAAGAATACACCAACTATGACCCGCTCAATGCCCCGAGGGAAACAATCTACCTAGCAATCTGGGACAAGGGGCTCCTGAAGAAGCCCGACCCCATGAAGCTCCCAGCAGATAGGAGGAACAAATACAAATACTGTGATTTCCACTGGGACATAGGACACAACACTTCGGAGTGCTACAGATGTTAGGATTATGCTCAATAGAAAGAGTGTAATGTTGTAATTAACAATCTTTTTCATATTAATAAAGTGATTTCTGGTTTAACAAATGGTATAGCATTTATAGTTTAATATTATAATTGTCAAAGTAAATAATCATAAGGTCTAAAGACTATGGGAAAAGAAGAATTGTTCGTACATCTGGATATATATGTGGTAGACACAATTCTTTAGTTAGTCTTGAATAAAGTTCACAACTTAAGTTAAAGGTTGGGCACCTTTATCTTGTTAAAGTTGTAGAATTCTTTTGCTAGCATTTGAGTGAGATCAAATGAGATATGATGAGTCTAAAATCATCAGAGTGTCTTCGAGCAAAAGGATCTAGTGCACTGGGTGCATTGAACTGGATCACAATGAAATACTTTATCTATAACCGTCAGTAGATAAAAGTCTTTTCATTATCAGGACAATCGGAGAGTCTATCTTAATCCTGAGATAAATGATGGACTTATGGTTGCAAGTGATATCATTTGAGTTATCAATGAGTACGATTATATCGCATAGTCTATCCTCGATAGTTTGGTGATATTCATTTGTTAATCGATAGAGGACTTCATTTATAGATATGGACATCGTGGCTCCATTTAATTAAATGAGAGTATAATATCATCATATGGATGTTTTGAGGTAATTGGATATTAAATCTCAACGTTGAGTTTTCGATAGTGTCTATTGAAAACATGGCTTCTGGACAAGTCAAAATATCCAAGTTCAAAACGTGGTCATATGAGTAAATATGGTAACTTGGACAGTTATAGGCGGTCTATGAACTCTTGGCGATTACTGATATTAATCACGAGGATACACTATCTCCAATATGATTGTCTAGGGTATGAATGAGGAGCATCTTCCTTTTCTATCTTTATTTAAGAGTTCAGTTTTAGCTCTTTAGTGGAATGAGTTAAAATTAATGGATCGGACCTAAGTGAATCATTTGTTGATTGTGATTAGGTTATGTCTATTGAAGCTTAAATTTAGATGGCCCGCCAAGATCCCCAATCCACACGGACTTGCATGGATCACGTGATATATTCTACCGGACCAATTTAAGGGTCCATCTAGAATTGCATTTAATATATTAAGAATATAATTTGCACATTATTTATGTAATGGGCTGCTCAATTATATTAATATATTAATGAAAGACATGTGGGCTTGTTTCTTTTAGTAAGAATGGGTCTGGTTCACATATGGGCTTTTTATTTAAAGTCCAATGGATTAAATGAAATAAGAAAATAATATTAGGCCCAATTTTATTCAAGTGGGGCGGCAAGGTTAAAGTTTTAACCTAATATATTATTTTGTTTCATTTGTTTTAATTAAATAAGAATTAATTAATTTATTAATTAATTGTTTAATTAAAGAAACAAATCTTTTCTAATCAGGAAATATATTTCCTAAAAGTAAAAGACTTGTTTGATAAGGAAATAAATAATTAATTTTATTTATTTAATCAAATAAGGAGTCTTTTTATTTAGTCAAAAGAATAGAATAAAATATCTATGAGTAAGATTAGGGTTTGAAGTCTAAAAAGTTGAAAAGAATTAGGGTTGAATTTCGGTCACCCTATATAAGTGACATGATGAAATTCGGCCAACCCTAATATACACAACTACATAGAATTCGGCAACCCTAAAGGAGAAAGGAAGCAAAATTCGGCCACCCTATATTATTCTTGCTATAGGGTTCGGCCACTACACACATGTGTTCATGAGATTATATTTTTCTTCTTCTTCTTCATTCATAGAGAGTTTTTATTCTACTAAGACAAAAAGGAGTGTTAGATTATTCTTTGATAGTATACTATTTGCTTAATCATTAATAAGCTTGTGTATACGATATCGATCTAGGTTCACGCGAGTTTCGATCATTAGATTGAGAACTCAAAAGTGACCGGAATAATCTTAGACATTCTTTTGATTGTTTTGTGACTAACAAAGAAAAGAAAAGTTTTGTTTTGTCCATTCACAGGTTTGCAATTCAAAGAAAAGGGAGACCACGCTCCTAGGTGATCCACGTTCGTGCTAGGATTGAAGATCTTGCGGATTACCATCGACGTAAGTCAATCGGATCACGCGACAAAAGGTAATCTACTTTTTGTTATTGTATATGCATGTTTAATTAATTAAAGGGTTTAAGGTTCATAAAGGAAAATTTTTTAAAAGTCACTAAATCTTATTTTTAGTATCGCTTCCGCTGCGTGTACTACTTTTGTTATTTTTCCCTACAATTGGTATCAGAGCCTAGGTTGAACCCTTTTAATTAATTAACGTATATATACGTGGATCTATTTCTTTTTATTGTGATTATGCATGTTTAGAAAGAGATGGCACTCTAGGTATTCAAATATATAATTACATGTGATGTATGGATTTATATATGTTTTATGTGGATTGTTATTGCTCGATTTTGGTCCTAGATTTTCAATGTAATTTTTGTTTCGGAGTTGTAACAAGAAGGGTGGTCTATTATCGCCATAATTCCTTCTTGGTAGTTGTTAGGTTTATTTTTTTATTTTATTTTTTTTAACATAGGTGCAGTATTTTATTATTACTGCAGCAGTTTTTTTTAAGTTTGTGTGCAGTTTTTATTTTGTAAAAATACTGCAGTGAATAAAAAAAAAAAAAAATTAATACTACAGTATTTATTATTTTATACTGCCGTAATATATTTAGGTCTTGAAGATTCGAAGACACGATGAAAAACGAAGCAACCGGAACCGAGAACGAGCACCGTGCGCACCCTAGGAGTGGATTGGGCTGCGCTTGGCAAGCCCAAACTTTGGTGGGCTGCGCATGGCAGCCCCTTTGTGGGGTTGTGGGCTGCGCACGCCCATGGGAGAAGGCCGAAGGATGAGCGTATGGTTGATGGGCCACTTGAAGATCTTGTATTCCTAAAACAATTGTAATTTACTTGTTTTTCTAGGATGGGCCAAAATTGTTGCTATTTAATTTATGCTTAAATATTACAATATTTGTTATTGTATGATAACATGACATATAGAATAGGAGTGCCACTCATATATCTCTTTTGGTATGAACATGCATTGAATGATTTAGGTATCTAAATTGGCATCTAGATAACTTGGTGAATCATTCTATGGGATTTAATCACACGCCTTAAATAATTGAGTGGGAGAAGGCGTTTTTGTAACACCTATGGCCTCCAAGGTTAGTTGAGCTTAATTATTAATTGGTAATCCCCCCAAGGGGCGTCCATAAATGGAATTTGGCAACATACTTCCTTACAAGGATAGACTAGACAATGGACTCAAACGAGATCTACTCCCCAAGGAGGGATTTTCGTGAGAGAAAATTGAGGGTCGATATCTTGGT
Organism: Acer saccharum; assembly: GCA_030490815.1. NCBI lineage: Eukaryota > Viridiplantae > Streptophyta > Magnoliopsida > Sapindales > Sapindaceae > Acer > Acer saccharum. Next base: position 6,293,847 of record CM059872.1, read on the forward strand.
AACACACTCAATGTAATTTTATTGATATCCTCCCAAGAGTTCTTGTCAGTAAAATTGCAAGGCTAAAATTGAAAACGCTGGTTGTTATGTTAACAATTAGGTGGGACCTAGTCTAACTAGTAAATGGTGCGAACTCCCAAAGGAGGCATAACATTTATGGGTGTTAGATCACCGTTGAATTTTATGATTGAGTTATTTATTTAATTCAAGATAAATATTTAAAAGTGCTTTATCATGATTATTTACTTATATATGTTTTGTTTTATTCAGAAATCATGACCCCATCACTTATAAACATCATGAAAGACAACACTTTAACTGGAGATAATTATGTCACATGGAAAAGGAAAATTGGGTTGTTGCTGCAAAGTTAAAAACATAAGTTTGTTCTAACTACTCCTAAACCACCTGCTCCTAATAATGAATCTAGCATAATGTATAGAGATGAGTATGAGCAGTGGAAGATTTCAGATGATATGGCAAAATGTTACATTATGGCCACTATCTCCGACGTGTTGCAACAGCAGCATGAAGGAATGGAGTCCGCTGCTGATATAATGATGTCTCTAGAGGAGATGTTTGCTATGAAGTCTAGGACTACTAAGAGAGAGGTAGTGACTGCTTTTATGAATCTTAGGATGAAACCTGGACAGGCTGTGAAGGATCACATGATGAAAGTCATAGCACATCTCAACATTGCTGAACTGCATGGCGCTGAGATAGATGGTGAGACAAAGATTGATATGGTTGTCAATTCATTGTCAGATTCCTTTGATCAGTTCAAATTGGACTACACTTTGAACAAAAAGGAATACACCTTACAAGGCCTGATGCAAGATGTTCAAAGTGCTGAAAAGATCCTTGTGAAAGGCAAAGGTCAAGAGATTCATATGGTTGGTAAAGTTGCTATTGTTAAGGCCCGTCAAAAGGTCAAGAAACAACAGAAGAAAAAGCAACTTGGGCCTATCAAGAAGGAGACCAAGAAAGTAACCAAGATCAAAGGGAAATGCTTCCTTTGTGGTGAAAAGGGACATTGGAAGAGAAATTGCCCAAAGTCCCAGAACAAGAAGGAAGAAGGTAATTTGAATTATCTTGAAACATGTTTTTTGGCTGATTCTACAGATTCTTGGATTATAGACTCAGGAGCCACTAATCATGTTTGTTATTCCTTGCAGGGGTTTCAAGAAAGGAGAAAGCTGAGTAGGAATGAAATCAATTTGCGCTTGGGCAACGGAACGTTAGTGTCTGCAAGTGCAGTGGGAGATATTAGAGTTTATTTGGATTCTAGAAGGCATTTAGATTTGATAGACGTTTATTATGTACCTCAATTCAAGAGGAATTTAATTTCAGTTTCTTGTTTGAATAAATTTGGATATTCGGTTACTTTTAATAAAGTTTTTATTATTAGTAAGAATGACAAAATTATTTGCCAAGGTACATTGGAAAACGGTCTATACTTTTTGCATAGAAATATCTCTCACTCGTTAGACACAGAAATAACGGAACCTAATCATAAAAGAGTAAAATTATCAACAGATGAAACCTACCTTTGGCATTTACGCTTAGGTCATATTAACCTTAATAGGATTAAAAGATTAGTATGTGACGGACCTTTGAGTGACTTAAAGGTTGATGATCTACCAACTTGTGAATCTTGTTTGGAAGGTAAAATGACCAAAAGGACGTTCTCTGCCAAAGGTGCAAGAGCCACTGAATGTTTAGGATTGATACACACTGATGTATATGGACCTATGAGCATTCAAGCTAGAGGTGGATATGAGTACTTCATCACCTTCATAGATGATTACTCGAGATTTGGTTATGTGTATCTCATGCGACATAAGTCGGATGCTTTTGACATGTTCAAAGCATTCAAAGCTGAAGTGGAAAATCAGCTTGAGAAACACATAAAAATCTTGAGATCTGATCGTGGTGGAGAATATCTATCTGGTGAGTTTCAGCAATATCTTATTGATAATGGGATAGTTTCTCAGTTTTCTGCACCAGGTACACCTCAACAGAATGGGGTAGCAGAAAGGAGAAATAGAACTCTTTTGGATATGGTTAGGTCTATGTTGAGTTATTCAACACATCCTATTTCTTTTTGGGGATATGCTTTACAAACTGCTATATACATTCTAAACGATGTACCATCTAAGTCTGTTCCCAAAACACCGCATGAGTTGTGGACTGGGCGCAAGCCTAGTTTACAACACTTAAGGATATTTGGTTGTCCTGCGCATGTGTTAAAAGGAAAGACAGAAAAGATGGAGTCCCGTTCAGAAACATGTATATTTGTAGGGTATCCAAAAGAAACTAAAGGATATTATTTCTATAGTCCTTCAGACCTTAAAGTATTTGTTTCGACAAATGCTAAATTTCTGGAAAAGGACTATATGAATGATTTTGTGCCTAGAAGTAGAATTGTCCTGAATGAGATGTCAGGAGATACAATTCCATGAGAGGTTACACAACCTAACCCAATTGTAAGTTCCGATCCAACACAAGATCAACAACCTACCATTCCTCGTCGTAGTGGGAGGGTTAGAACACAACCCGAAAGATACATCGGTCTGGGAGAATCAGTGGAGAATCTCCCGGACGACGATGATCCCTATACGTACAACGAAGCTATGGAGGATGTTGATAGTCGCCATTGGCAAAAGGCAATGCAATCCGAGATTTAATCTATGTTCGATAACAAAGTCTGGTCCCTTGTAGACTTGCCTAAAGGGATAAAACCCATTGGGTGCAAGTGGGTATACAAGAGGAAAAGAGGTATGGATGGAAAGGTGGAAACCTTTAAAGCTAGATTGGTAGCTAAAGGGTATACATAGAAAGAAGGTATCGATTACGAGGAAACCTTCTCTCCTGTGGCCATGCTTAAATCCATTAGGATACTCTTATCCATTGCAGCATCTTTATATCTAGAGATTTGGCAAATGGACGTCAAGACAGCTTTCCTAAATGGAAGTCTTGACGAAAGCATCTACATGATGCAACCAGAGGGATTCATTGAAAAGGGCCAAGTGGATAAGGTATGCAAGTTGCATAAATCCATATATGGATTAAAGCAAGCATCCAGATCCTGGAACATAAGGTTTGATCAAGCTGTCAAAGGTTTTGGATTTATTCAAAATCCTGACGAACCTTGTGTATACAAAAGGATTAAAGGCGACAAGTTGGTTTTCCTGATTCTTTATGTTGATGATATACTACTCATTGGAAACGATGTAGGTGTATTGACATCAGTAAAAGAATGGTTAGCAAAACAATTTGATATGAAGGACTTAGGAGAAGCAAGTTTTATTCTAGGTATCCAAGTAATAAGGGATAGAAAGAATAGAACGATTGCATTATCCCAAGCTTCATACATAGACAAGATCTTGTCTAGGTTTTCCATGCAGGATTCCAAGAAAGGTATGTTACCTTTCAGACATGGAATCAAGCTTTCTAAGGAACAAGTTCCTAAGAATGAGCATGAAGAGCAATTCATGAGTAGAGTTCCATATGCCTCGGCAGTTGGAAGTCTCATGTATGCAATGCTCTGTACTAGACCAGATATTTGTTTTGCTGTTGGCATAGTTAGCAGGTTTCAATCGAAACCTGGACCTGATCACTGGACGGCAGTCAAGCATATTTTCAAGTATCTTAAGAGAACGAGAGATAATATGCTTGTATACTCTGGAGGGGATTTGGTTCCCGTTGGGTATACAGATTCTGATTTCCAATCAGATTCTGACTCCAGAAAATCCACATCAGGGGCTGTGTTTACTATTGGAGGAGGAGCAGTTATATGGAGGAGTATCAAGCAATCTTGTATTGCTGATTCCACCATGGAAGCTGAGTATGTTACTGCATGCGAAGCTGCCAAAGAGGTTGTTTGGCTCCGCCAATTCTTGATTGACTTGGAAGTGGTTCCTAGTGCGAATAAGCAGATCACTATCTACTGTGACAACAGTGGAGCAGTGGCTAATTTGAAAGAACCAAGAAGTCACAAGAGAGGTAAACACATTGAAAGAAAGTATCATCTTTTAAGGGAGATTGTTCAAAGAGGTGACGTGACGATTACCAAAATCGCGTCAGCAGAAAATCTAGCGGATCCCTTCACAAAGGCTCTACCTCAGAAGAGTTTCGATGGGCATCTAGAGAACATGGGCTTGAGAGATATGACACATTTGCTATAGCGCAAGTGGGAGATTATTAGGATTATGCTCAATAGCAAGAGTGTAATGTTGTAATTAACAATCTTTTTCATATTAATAAAGTGATTTCTGGTTTAACAAATGGTATAGCATTTATAGTTTAATATTATAATTGTCAAAGTAAATAATCATAAGGTCTAAAGACTATGGGAAAAGAAGAATTGTTCGTACATCTGGATATGTATGTGGTAGACACAATTCTTTAGTTAGTCTTGAATAAAGTTCACAACTTAAGTTAAAGGTTGGGCACCTTTATCTTGTTAAAGTTGTAGAATTCTTTTGCTAGCATTTGAGTGGGATCAAATGAGATATGATGAGTCTAAAATCATCGGAGTGTCTTCGAGCAAAAGGATCTAGTGCACTGGGTGCATTGAACTGGATCACAATGAAATACTTTATCTATAACCGTCAGTACATAAAAGTCTTTTCATTATCAGGACAATCTGAGATTCTATCTTAATCCTGAGATAAATGATGGACTTACGGTTGCAAGTGATATCATTTGAGTTATCAATGAGTACGATTATATCGCATAGTCTATCCTCGATAGTTTGGTGATATTCATTTGTTAATCGATAGAGGACTTTATTTATAGATATGGACATCGTGGCTCCATTTAATTAAATGAGAGTATAATATCATCATATGGATGTTTTGAGGTAATTGGATATTAAATCTCAACGTTGAGTTTTCGATAGTGTCTATTGAAAACATGGCTTCTGGACAAGTCAAAATATCCAAGTTCAAAACGTGGTCATATGAGTAAATATGGTAACTTGGAGAGTTATAGGCGGTCTATGAACTCTTGGCGATTACTGATATTAATCACGAGGATACACTATCTCTAATATGATTGTCTAGGGTATGAATGAGGAGCATCTTCCTTTTCTATCTTTATTTAAGAGTTCAGTTTTAGCTCTTTAGTGGAATGAGTTAAAATTAATGGATCGGACCTAAGTGAATCATTTGTTGATTGTGATTAGGTTATGTCTATTGAAGCTTAAATTTAGATGGCCCGCCAAGATCCACAATCCACACGGACTTGCATGGATCACTTGATATATTCTACCGGACCAATTTAAGGGTCCATCTAGAATTGCATTTAATATATTAAGAATATAATTTGCACATTATTTATGTAATGGGCTGCTCAATTATATTAATATATTAATGAAAGACATGTGGGCTTGTTTCTTTTAGTAAGAATGGGTCTGGTTCACATATGGGCTTTTTATTTAAAGTCCAATGGATTAAATGAAATAAGAAAATAATATTAGGCCCAATTTTATTCAAGTGGGGCGGCAAGGTTAAAGTTTTAACCTAATATATTATTTTGTTTCATTTGTTTTAATTAAATAAGAATTAATTAATTAATTAATTAATTGTTTAATTAAAGAAACAAATCTTTTCTAATCAGGAAATATATTTCCTAAAAGTAAAAGACTTGTTTGATAAGGAAATAAATAATTAATTTTATTTATTTAATCAAATAAGGAGTCTTTTTATTTAGTCAAAAGAATAGAATAAAATATCTATGAGTAAGATTAGGGTTTGAAGCCTAAAAAGTTGAAAAGAATTAGGGTTGAATTTCGGTCACCCTATATAAGTGACATGATGAAATTCGGCCAACCCTAATATACACAACTACATAGAATTTGGCAACCCTAAAGGAGAAAGGAAGCAAAATTCGGCCACCTTATATTATTCTTGCTATAGGGTTCGGCCACTACACACATGTGTTCATGAGATTATATTTTTCTTCTTCTTCTTCATTCATAGAGAGTTTTTATTCTACTAAGACAAAAAGGAGTGTTAGATTATTCTTTGATAGTATACTATTTGCTTAATCATTAATAAGCTTGTGTATACGATATCGATCTAGGTTCACGCGAGTTTCGATCATTAGATTGAGAACTCAAAAGTGACCGGAATAATCTTAGACATTCTTTTGATTGTTTTGTGACTAACAAAGAAAAGAAAAGTTTTGTTTTGTCCATTCACAGGTTTGCAATTCAAAGAAAAGGGAGACCACGCTCCTAGGTGATCCACGTTCGTGCTAGGATTGAAGATCTTGCGAATTACCATCGACGTAAGTCAATCAGATCACGCGACAAAAGGTAATCTACTTTTTGTTATTGTATATGCATGTTTAATTAATTAAAGGGTTTAAGGTTCATAAAGGAAAAATTTTTAAAAGTCACTAAATCTTATTTTTAGTATCGCTTCCGCTGCGTGTACTACTTTTGTTATTTTTCCCTACAACAGCTTGTGCAACCAAATCGAGAACCTAGTGAGAGGCGGCCTGCTGGTGGAATTCCTCTAACAAGTAAGGGATGGGATTGAGATGGGGAAGCAGGTTCAGAGAGAGATGAAGGAGCCGGAAGAACGGAGAAAGGACCAAGGAAGAGACCTGATGGAACAAATCTGGATCATCAACACTATCAGCGGAGGCCCCACCCTCGCTGGTACATCCAATAACTCCAGAAAGAACCACTCCAGGAAGATTCCTCGGCACAATACGGGGGGCCAGGTGCTGAAAGTTAACAGGGACGCTTCTCCTCATCCCAGCTTTGCTCAAATCATATTCACTGAGGACGACGCCTACAACACGGTCCAGCCCCATGATGATCCAATGGTGGTCACCGTCCAGGTGGCAAATAACTGGGTGGCCCAGGTCATGATCGACACTAGGAGTAGCGTAGACATCATCTTCAAGGAGACGTTGGATCGCTGCCAACTCCGCCAACCGTGCTTTTATAGTTGCACCACCCCTTCTATGGTTTCACCGAGGACTCTTTGATGTCAGCCAGTTCCATAATACTTCCGGCAGCCGTAGGAGAAGCACCTCGACAGATTAACAACATGATCGAGTTTCTGGTAGTGGACATTCCAAGCGCCTACAATAGGATTCTGGGACGACCCTTCCTCTCAAAGATTAGGGGAGTCCTATCAATCTACCACAATGTCTTGAAGTTCTTGGTGGGGGAAGAGGTTGGAATCCTGAGAGGGGACTAACAGATGGTGCAGAGATGCTATGCCGTATCATCAAACCCCTCTGCTAATCAAACAGTGCTCCCAGATCACAACAGATAAAGATCAGGGGAATCGGACGCGAAAGGCATCCCGCAAGAAGTAGGCCTCATGGTTAGCGCGGAGCTACGTAGCATAGGAGGAGAGCACCTGGGAAACGTGACCGGATAGCTGGATGTTGAAGAAGATACATTCGAGGAAGAGATGCCGGAGGAAGGGAGAGGAGGACCGGTTGAAGAATTGGAGGAGGTCGTGGTAAGGGAAGAAAACCCTCCCAAGACAGTGAAGATAAGATCCACCTTAGCTCCAGAGCACAAGGCTATGCTACAAAAAGTGTTCCGGGACTACAATGATGTATTCGCCTAGTCCTATGAGGAGATGCCTGGCATCCCCCCTAACCTTGCAGCACACCGACTCAATGTGGATCCTACCTTCAAACCAGTAAAGCAGAAGAGGAGGTACTTCAACCCGAACCAAAACACAGCAGTACAAGAAGAAGTGGACAAGCTCCTTCGTGCCGGATTCATCAGAGAGGCGTGGTACCCAGAATGGATCGCTAACATGGTCATGGTCTCGAAGACCAATGGGAAGTGGCGAATGTGTGTAGACTACACTGACCTAAATCGCGCCTGCCCAAATGACAGCTTCCCCTTCCCCAAGATTGATCAGCTTGTTGACTCGACTGCAGGCAACAAGACCCTAAGTTTCATGGATGCCTTCTCCGGTTATAATCAGATCACCATGCACCCCTCAGACCAAGAGAAGACCAGCTTCATCACAAACCAAGGTTTGTAATGCTACAAGATGATGCCTTTTGGGCTTAAAAATGCCGGAGCCACTTATCAGAGGCTGGTCAACAAGCTATTCAAGGAGCAGATCGGTTGCACCATGGAAGTCTATGTGGATGACACGATAACCAAGTCACAACAGGTAGAGCAGCACCCCGACCACCTCAGGGAGACTTTCAAGGTGCTCCGATAGAACCAAATACGGCTGAATCCGGACAAGTGTGCGTTCGGAGTGTCGATCAAAAAAAATTTAGGCTTCATGTTCCACGAAAGGGGGATCGAAGCAAACCCCGAAAAGATCAAAGCAATCCTTGAACTCCGGTCCCCCATTACTCTAAAGCAGGTGCAAGGATGAACTGCCCGACTCGCTGCCCTCAACAGGTTCATATCGCGGTCCACCGATAGGTGCCTCCCGTTCTTCCAAGTTATTAAAAAAGGGAGACGGATGAATCGGGATGAGGAGAGCGAGCACGCCTTTAGGGAACTCCAGAGTTACCTTACCAACCTTCCGCTACTCGTTAAGCCACTACCGGGGGATATCTTTCAGCTCTACCTCGCCGTATCAAGCACAGCGACTAGCGCGGCCCTTGTAAAGGAGTGTGAGGGAGGGATCCAAAGACCCATATACTATGTAAGCCGCTATCTTAGCAAGGCTGAGAAGAATTACAATAGATGGAGAAGCTCGCTTTCGCTTTGGTCGTTGCGGTGCGTAAGCTATGCCCGTACTTCCAAGCCCACTCAGTAACGGTACTTACGAACCTCCCTCTCCGACAGTTCATACAGCGACCCGATATATCGAGCAGACTAGTTTTGTGGGCCTTCGAGCTGACCCAGTATGACATTACCTTCAAACCTTGTGTCGCAATCAAAGGACAAGCACTGGCAGACTTCGTAGCGGAGTTTAGTGGGATCCCTGGCTTCCCCCAAGAGGAAGAGCCCATTGCCCAGACAAACAACAATATCCCAGTTCCCGGGGAAGAGTGGCCCCCCTCAGCATGCATTTGGACACTATTCGTCGATGGAGCCTTCAACCAACATGGTTGTGGGGCAAATATTGTGCTAATCGATCCAGAGGGGGTCGAGACATCTCACTGCATAAGGTTCGAATTTAGAGCTACAAACAATGAAGTAGAGTATGAAGCACTCCTTGCTGGTTTGACTATTGCCCGAGAATTGGGAGCCCAGTTCCTCGCCATCAAGAGCGATTCACAGTTGATCGTGAAACAAGTGGCCGGGTCTTACCAAGCCAAGGGCAACAATATGTCTGCCTACTTAGAGAAAGTACAACAAACAATCAAGGCATTCCAAATGATCAAGATTGAATAGATACCTAGAGGGGCTAACCATCGAGCAGATATCCTCGCCAAGATCGCAACAGGAGGAGGACAAAACCCCTAGGGGAGTTGTTAGGTTTATAGTTTGTGTTGGCATATATTCCATATCAAAACGTGTTTCTTTTGTAATGTTTAGTGGTCCATATGTTGAAGATTTATGAAGACGAAGAAAGTCTTGGCCACAATTCATGCAAAATGCCGGCTTCAAAGAGATATGTGCTTCATTGATCATCAAAGGTAATATAAGACCTCATATATCTTGACAAACTTTGCTTATTGCATGTTCTAGGACTATGTCTAGGAAATAGCATATGTGTGTGTCTTTGTGTTTGTATGTTTTCGTATTTTTGTATTTGGACTTGAATATGCTCTATTATGATTCCTTATTGAGTTCCAGTCGTTTTGGTTACTCATTCATTTAATTTCAAGTCCAAACGATGTAGCTACGCTACTTTTCGTTCTCATTCGTTGAGTTGACTTCATCGTTGTTTTCTGAGATGATTTCTCAAACATTTTTCACAGTTATTAGTTGTCATCATGCATGAGGGATTCACGGTTCGTAATCTGAAAACGGATTCAAAATTGGAGTTCGGATGCCCAAGATACGGCTGAAGAACGTGAGGGAGCGCGCGAGGGCGTAAGTGGCCAAGAGGCCACGTGTGGCCCACGCCGTGGGTGAGCCGTGGGCCCCACGGCCAGAGGGGCTCTCTGCCCCCGTGTGGCCCACGCGCCCCCCACGGGGCTGGGCTGAGGTGGCCCTCTTTGATTGGCCAAAAATTGCCTCCTCTCTCCTCCTTTTAAAACCTCTCCATTCCCTCCAATTCATTTCAAGAAGAAAAGTTTAGAATTCCCGTCAGAATTTTTCTCCCAAATTTTCCCAACTTCCAAACACCATAACTTTCTCATACGAAGTCGGATTTGAGTGATTCAAGTTGGAGAACATTCATAATCGATTCCTCTACCTTTTCCAAGTGATTTGGCAGCTGTTTGATCGACTTTTCTGGTGGTTGTATACAGAAAACCGAACCAGCTCGTGAATTCAAGGTATTGGTCTTATCTTTTGGGTTTCTTTCTTTTTAACCTTCAATTTGCTTGGGGTTTCTTCTTCTATATGTATGTGTATGTATTTTGAATGCTATAGAGAAAGATAGCTTCATAATCAATCTTAATCAAAAGTCTAATTAGAGACATATGTGAACTAGTTTCTTAGAATCTAGGTTTTTCACATGTTTGAGAGTTGTATTGTGATCAGATTGATATCTAGGATTTTTATGATTAATAATCCTCACATGTGCTTAGATCCTCTTATTGAACAAATCTATGATTAGCACTTGTGTTTGTGTATTTAGAGACTAATAGGATTTAATTGACTATTCATTATATCCTTGCTCTAAATCTTTGGCTAGAATATTCATTGAATATATTTTGTGATTCTAGCATTTTTGTGTATGTTTATGACATCTTGAATATGTGCTTCATGTATATGATTTATTCAAGTGTTATGTGTATAAATGAAACTAGGAGCTTTTGTGTTAGGTGTTTTTCACATGCTCTAGGTTTAATTCATGTTTTGGCATCTAGACTACTTTACTTGTGTTCTCACATGTTTAGGTCTAGTTGTTCCATAGAATGTATTGATCACATGTTCTATGTTGTATTGATTGTTTGCATTATTTGCATTCACATGATCACACTAGGAAGTCCTTGTAAAAGGCATGAAGTCTTGACTAGGACAAGGTGTCTGGATAGTCAAGCAAGGAAGTCTTGGTTAGGACGTGAGGTCCGGATAACCAAGCAAGAAGTCATGGCTAGGATCAGGAAGGTCCGGATAGTCATGCATGGGAGGCTCCCTAGAGGCATGAGTGCCTTGGATAGGGAGTTGGCTATTATATTGGTAGGCCTAGGCGTATGGTTAGACATAGACTCCAAAAGAGCGGGGTACATGGGAGGTGTATACACTCTTGAGGAATTTCTAATCTTCCATCGATGTTGGTTTTGTGTGTTGTCCAATATATGGTGGTTTCGCATCATTGAGGGATCTCATACTTTCCAATAGGGTTGGTGTAAGGTTCCCATTTGTTGATTGGCTCATTTCGTGGACAAACCACAAGTTGGGGATTCTTTGTAAGGGTAGCCTAAGTGTAAGTGTTATTGCTAAGGCCCTTTGAAGACCTCATTCCTGATAAGCATTGAAGGTAATTTTCTATGTGCTTACTTGTCTTGAAGAGATAGTTGCACACACTAACAACTCATGCATATGTTTCATCCTTGTATGTTGTGTGTCTTATTTGTGTGCTTTAATGTTCATTAACATCTCTTCTTGCATGTTAGTTTGATTGCATCTTGCATATCCAATTGCCTTGTCATGCTTAGACTTAGGATTGCATTTTTGCTTTGGGCGCTCCCAAAAGTGCTCTACAAAAGCGCTGTATGAACAACCCCCATTGAGCGATGTATAGACCTGATCGATTTAATTCGGTCGCTGTACGAGCGCTATACAGGTGCTGTACAAAGCGCTATACAGGGTGCTCTATGTAGAGCGCCCCTCTGTTTTCTCGTGAGAACAGAGCAGGGGTGCTGTACAGGCGCTGTACAGAAGCGCCCTACGTATAGCGCCCAAGGCAAATATGAGGCTAACTTATCAAAACGACCACACTTTGATTTCGCCCCCTATATATATGCCACTTTGACTTTAGGTCAATCACAAGAGTTCATATTCAGATTTCATACTTAGGATATTTTTCAAAGAGAAGAAAAATTCCAAGAACTCATTTTTAATCACTCAAACACTTTTTTCATGATCATCAATCATCATCTAGCATCATCTTTGATCATCTAGATGTCATCTTGCATGGATTTTTCATCATACTTTGCTTGGTAAGCTTTTCACTAATATCTTACATATTTTGTGTTTCTCTTAACAAGCAATCTCAATTAATTACTTATATGTTATTTTCTATACTTTGGATACAAGATTGTGATTAGTGTGATGTATGTTTGAGAAGTTGTATTGTGATAGCTAATTAGGTTTTGTGCTTAATCTTGATTACCTAAACTGTTTAACATGTCATTTAGTTTGTGATATCTAGGATTGTTCTAATTGCATATTAATCATCTTAGATAAGCATATAGGGTTTCCCTTGCTCTATGTTGCATTTGGATATTCATATATTCACTTAGGGTGTTATTCTCTTCATAGAGAAAGTAAGTCTTGTGTGTAGCATCCGGGATTAGGTTGCTTAGATCGCAAGCAAATTGGACTAGGTTCACTCATATCGGGATTAGGTAGGTGTGTGATTACTTCCGGGATTAGGTTGTAATCGTTTTACACATTTAGTGGATTCGAGGTTCGACTGTGGCTTAATTACTAGCCAGTGGTTTTTCCCGTGAGGGTTTCCACGTAAAAATCAAGTCTTATTTAATTTCCGCATTTTATACTTGATTTGTTGCTTTATCTAGTTAGGGGTAAATTCATAATTTTGACTTAATACGAAAAATTGGGTAATAAGCTTAAAATCTATTCACCCCCCCTGTAGATAATTTTATACACACCGTGCTACAATTAGTTTCAATTGGTATCAGAGCGGATTCCTAGACATACATAGGTTATCCTTGCTTATTTTGGTGTGTTTTGCATTTTGTGTGATTTTTGATCATTCATACATTTGCATTCATTTCATTAATTCATAAACACTATGAGTGGAAACAGTGGAAATGGTGGTGGCAACGAAGGTGCTTCTAGCACAAGGCCTCCACTTCTTACTGGATTGAACTATTCCCAATGGAAAGGGAAAATGGAATCCTACATATGCCAAATTCATGACCGTGCATGGATGGCGGTGGAAGATGGATATGATCTACCCATGATGACTCCCGGTGGTGGAGGAGAAGAAGTTTTGAAGCCTAAGGCGCAATGGAACGCGCAAGAGTTTGAGGCTTCAAAATGGAATTGGAAGGCGATGCATGCCATCTTGTGTGCTATGGACGAAAATCAATACAAGTTGATTCAAAATACTAGGATAGCTAAGGAAGCATGGGACATCCTAGAGATTGCACATGAGGGAATCGAAGTGGTGAAGGACTCTAAGCTTCAAGTCCTCTAAACTCAATTCGAGATGCTCAAGATGGAGGAGAAAGAGTGCTTCAACGACTTCGAGATCAAGTTGATGGATATAGTCAACCAAAGTCATCAACTTGGTGATCCAGATTCGGATAGGAGAATCAAGCAAAAGATTATGAGATCTCTACCCGATAGGTTTGAATCGAAGGTGACGGCTTTAGAAGAAAATAGTGGTTATAAGGATATGAAGCCGAGTGAGGTGATTGGGAGACTTCTAGCTTATGAGTCTAGGAAGGGTCCTATCTCTACACCTCCTAAAAAGCAAAAAGGAATTGCTTTGAAGACCTCCAAGGATGAAAAGGAGGCAAAGAAGATTGACTCAGATGAAGACCTTGCCTTGTTTGTAAAAAGGTTCAACAAGGTTATGAAGTTTAGAAAAAAGAGCTTTGGATCAAAAGGTCAAGATTTGAAGAAAAAGGGCTCTTTCAAGAAGTTTGAACCTAGGCAAGAAAGGACCGAAAGGAAAGGGGTCCGTTGTTTCGAGTGTGGTGGCATAGGTCATTTTGCCCCCGATGCAAATCATGTTGAGAAGAAAAAGGGGAAAGTGATGGCCACCACTTGGAGTGGAAGTAGTGATGACTCCTATGAGGGAGATGAGTCTTCGGATGATGAATAGCTCATGGCTAATCTCCTAGCTTTTGCCTCCTCCCATAAAAGCAAAAGTGCTAGTGAGAGAGAGGAAATGAGTCAAGAGGAAAATGACTCAAGTGGAGAAGAAAGTGATTCCTCTTCTAACTCCGTTAATGGATTTGTGGAGAAAAAGGTGCTTGCTAAATATCATGCCGAGTTTAATGATTTAGCAATCAAGAGCACAAGAAAGATCAAGATGTTGAGAGAAGAAAATCTTGAGCTTGCTTCTCAAAATGACCACTTAAGTGAACAAGTGGAAAGGTTCAAGAAGATGGAAGATAAGCTAAGAGAGGAGTTAGTCTTATCTAGGAGGAATGAAGATAGTCTAAAGAGGGAGCTTGAAGAAGTTAGAGAATCTATGACTAGGATGGATTCTAGCACCAAGAAGCTTGACCATATGCTTGGTGTTGGAAAGAATCCATGTGACAAGAGGGGTATTGGGTATGAAGATGGCAAGAAGATCTCAACCTCTAACAAGACCGTGTTTGTCAAGAGCTTAAAGAACGAAGAAACTTCTTTTGTGCAAATTCCTAGGAAGAAGTTAGAAATAAGACAAAGTTCAAATGCTCAAGTGAAGATGGGGCCAAGAAGGCAACCTTAAGCTCAACCCCCTAAGGTCCCTCAAGCCAACATTCCTCCACAAATGGCTCACAAAGGAAAGAGACCTATCATGCAACCTTAAGTTAGGAAGCAATCTAGATCGGTTCAACAACGAAGACGGATTGAACCCATTCATCCACAAAGACAAGGACAAGGTATGATTCCTTATTTTACTCCTATTTGTCACTTTTGTGGATTTGATGGTCATATTAGACCACATTGCTTTCGATATATTAAAATGTACAAAACTAGAAGCATGATAGAGAAGAAAAAGAAAAGAGCCATGATGCATGTTCCTAGGAATGATAATATTATTATGCATGATCCTAGAACATCTAGAGCCCATGTACCAAAGACCACTAAGAAAGCTAAGATTGTTTCTAGGTGGATTAGAAAGAATGAAATTGTTTGCCATGTTGCTCAAATAGCCTTGAAGGCAAATTCTTCTAATTTTTGGTATTTAGATAGTGGGTGCTCTAGGCACATGACGGGAAACAAGAGTTTCTTCGAGACTCTTGTTATGGAGGAAGGTGGATATGTCACTTTTGGTGATGGATCCAAAAAGAAAGTTGTAGGGAAAGGAACTATTTTCGTTCATGGTTTACCCTCCTTATCCGATGCTTTATTTGTTGATGGCTTGAAAGCCAATTTAATAAGCATTTCACATCTAAGTGATGAAGGATATTCCATCTTGTTTTGTAAAGATAATTGCTTTATCCTAAAGCCCGATGGACAAACCTTGTTGAAAGGTATGAGATCTAGTGACAATTGCTATTGTCTTGAAGCTAGAATAGTCTTAAACAATGTGTCCATGGATGAGCAAATAGAGTTGTGGCATGAAAGACTTGGCCACATGAACTTTAGGGATTTAAGAACCCTTGGAAAGTTCGAGTGTGTGCGTGGCCTCCCTAAGCTTGTGAAGAAAGCCAATGGTATTTGTGGACCTTGCCAACAAGGAAAACAAACCAAAAGCATGCACAAAAAGGGCAAGTATCTCTCCACCAAGGAGCCCCTAGAGCTTCTCCATATGGATCTTATGGGTCCTATGCAAACCGAGAGTTTAGGTGGAAAGAGATACATTTTTGTTTGTGTTGATGATTTCTCTAGATTTATATGGACATATTTTCTTAGAGAAAAATCCAAAACTTTTGATAAGTTTAAAATGCTTTGTACTAAATTACAAAATGAAACGAATTCTAACATTAGAAGCATTAAACGGATTAGAAGTGACCATGGGAGGGAGTTTGAGAATGCCTCTTTTGAAAGCTATTGTGATAGCTTAGGCATCTCCCATGAGTTCTCGGCTCCTGGGACACCTCAACAAAATGGAGTTGTTGAGAGGAAGAATAGGGTTCTCCAAGAGATGGCCCGAGTGATGTTGCTTAGCAACAATGTCCCTAGGAACCTATAGGCCTAAGCCGTCAATATGGCTTGCTATATAGGGAATAGAGTTTTCCTAAGGCCCGGATCTAGAAACACCTCCTATGAGCTATGGAAGGGTAGGAAGCCAAATGTTAGCTACTTCCACACATTTGGAAGCAAATGCTACATTTTAAATGACCGTGATCAACTTGGCAAGTTTGATGCTAAGAGTGATGAGGGTATCTTTATTGGCTATGCCTTGAATAGTAGAGCCTATAGAGTTTTCAACTTGAAGACTCGAACCGTCATGGAATCATCAAATGTGGTCATTGATGATACAAGGCTCAAGTCTAATGACCATGAGGAGGAGGATGTTTTGGAGGATGACTCTCATTTGGAGAGGGTTGTGGTGACTCCCAATGTTGGGACGTCCAATGACAATAATGAGGTCACACAACCTAGTACTAGAGTCCCTCTCTTGGACTCTAATGAACCCGCTCCATGGGTTAGAAGACTCCATAACAAAGAGGATGTTATTGGAGATGTGAATGAGGGTGTTAGGACTAGGCGTCAAATAGCTAATCTCATTAGCTTTACATGCTACACCTCTCAAATAGAACCCAAAAAGGTTGATGAAGCATTGAATGATGAATTTTGGGTTCTTGCCATGCAAGAAGAGCTAAACCAATTCGAAAGAAATGAGGTTTGGACTCTAGTTCCTAGGCCTAAAAGCTCACATGTGATAGGAACTAAGTGGATTTTTAGGAATAAATCTGATGAGAAGGGCAACATAGTGCGGAACAAGGCTAGACTTGTAGCACAAGGGTACTCTCAAATTGAAGGTATCGACTTTGAGGAGACTTTTGCTCCCGTTGCCCGCTTAGAGTCCATTAGGCTTCTCTTGTCCATCTCTTGTGTGCACAAGTTCAAATTGCACCAAATGGACGTCAAGAGTGCCTTCCTCAATGGCTTCTTGCAAGAGGAAGTGTTTGTTGAACAACCCAAGGGGTTTGTGGATGCACACCACCCCAACCATGTCTATCGCCTCAAGAAGGCACTATATGGGTTGAAACAAGCACTGTGGGCTTGGTATGAGCACCTCACTCAATTTCTTGTTGACAATAACTACACAAGAGGTAGTGTTGACAAGACGCTATTCATCAAGAGAGACAATGATGAGCTTTTCATAGCTCAAATATTTGTTGATGATATAGTTTTTGGCTCCACCAACAACACCAAGGTCCAACAATTTGTTGATGTCATGTCTCATGAATTTGAGATGAGTCTTGTTGGTGAGCTTAGTTACTTCCTAGGTTTGCAAATTAGGCAAATGGATGATGGGATTTTCATAACCCAAGCCAAATATGCTAAGAACCTAGTGAAGAAGTTTGGTTTAGAGAAAGCCAAACATTATGATACACCCATGAGTACCACTTTGAAGCTAAGCAAGGATGCTAGTGGTAAAAGTGTGGAACAAACGTTATATCGTGGCATGATAGGAAGCTTGCTTTATTTGACCGCAAGTAGGCCCGATATCTCCTTTAGTGTGGGTGTGGGTGTGTGTGCTAGGTACCAAGCGGATCCTAAGGAGTCTCACCTCTCTTCCGTAAAGAGGATCATTCGCTATGTGAATGGGACTTCTAATTATGGGATTTGGTACTCATTTGACACTAATCCTAGTCTTGTAGGATATAGTGATGTGGATTGGGCAGGAAATTATGATGATAGGAAGAGCACATCGGGCTATTGCTTCTTTCTAGGCAACAACTTGGTGTCTTGGTTTTGCAAGAAGCAAAACTCGATTTCCTTGTCCACGGCCGAGGCCGAGTACATAGCCGCGGGGAGTGGATGCACACAACTCCTATGGATGAAGCAAATGCTAGTAGACTACGGATTCAACCAAGGTACTCTCACTCTCTTTTGTGATAACATGAGTGCTATTAATATTTCCAAGAATCCGGTGCAACATTCTAGAACTAAGCATATTGACATCCGCCATCACTTCATTAGAGAGCTTGTTGAAAATAAATGCATAGTACTTGAACATGTAGGTACTAATGATCAACTTGCGGACCTATTTACTAAACCCTTAGATGCTACTCGATTTAAAACTCTTAGTAGATCTATTGGGATATGTCTTGTGGAATGATGTGTTCTATGATTGACCCCATATGGGGAACTCAAGCAAAGAGAGCTATTTTGCATTCTTGTAACTTGCAAAAAATTTGAAATAACTTATGCCTCTTCATTTGATTGCTTGAGTAAGCTTGGTTGTACATATGTATATATGCTTTCAAATTCTATAAGTGTGAACCTTGCTTATTTACAATCCATGTCATATTTATGTTCAAACATGCATTTTTGGACTAGGAGATTTACATAGGAAGTATGATGTGAATGACCTATAGTTATCTCCATGACATGATGATTCTTTTATAACATGCTAATGTCAAATGAAAAAGCATGAAATTCATATAACATGCTCACATGAAAAGCATGAATTGATGATTGCATACTCTTAAAATGCAAAACTTGTGTGAAAGCTTATGAGACTCAAAATGAATAAACGATCTTGTATCCGTTCAAAGGAATTTACATTCCAAATGTCTCTCTTTCTTTATTGGTTGAACATGGCTACTATCATACGGATATCTTATCCGGAAAAATCAAATAGGGTGCAAAGTCGCTTATGCCATGTTTCACTTATAAAGTTGGATATAGTTGCTCTTAAATTGAAATCAATAATATCTATATCCTTGCTTTTCTCATGACATTGGTGAAATTGGTTTGAATTCTAATTAGAAACCTTTGTCATTTGATTTGCCAAATACCATTGTATTTTGGACTTGAATGCTATATGTCTTGTATGCAAAGCATCTTGGATTCACACATTTTCACAAATAAATCTCCTTGTTTCTCTTCAATTAATTGAGATTCATAAAGTGACTTATATGAATATGTAAATATCTTGCATGCTTCTATCTCTCGTTGCTATGAGTAACCTGGTTGGGGACTACTCCTTTGCCTATATCATGACAAAAAGAGGGAGTAGGATATGGTAAGGGGAGTTGCAAAATATAGAAGCAATTGTGCACTTTGGGGAGAACATACATTGAGGGGGAGTAACCCGTTGAGGGGGAGCATTGCATACACATACATTGGATAATGTTGTGCCCATTTTTTTTTAAATGCAAATGCTTGTTTTGATATCACATGATTAATCTCACACTTTACTTGTTTTGGAAATGTTAGAAACTTTAATTTCAGGGGTTGATTATTCTACAAGAGATTGTAGACTTGAAGTTTTATTTTCTTATCTCTTTGTAATGTAGATAATCATTGTAGTCCCGTAGTTTATACTTTTTTGTGAAGAATCAATGTGAGTGGTGGTTTTGTCACCAAATAGCCAAAGGGGGAGATTGTAAGGTTCCCATTTGTTGATTGGCTCATTTCGTGGACAAACCACATGTTGGGGATTCTTTGTAAGGGTAGCCTAACTGTAGGTGTTATTGCTAAGGCCCTTTGAAGACCTCATTCTTGATAAGCATCGAAGGTAATTTTCTATGTGCTTACTTGTCTTGAAGAGATAGTTGCACACACTCACAACTCATGCATATGTTTAATCCTTGTATGTTGTGTGTCTTATTTGTGTGCTTTAATGTTCATTAACATCTCTTCTTGCATGTTAGTTTGATTGCATCTTGCATATCCAATTGCCTTGTCATGCTTAGACTTAGGATTGCATTTTTGCTTTGGGCGCTCCCAAAAGCGCTCTACAAAAGCGCTGTACGAACAGCCCCCATTGAGCGCTGTACAAACCTGATCGATTTAATTCGGTCGCTGTACGAGCGCTGTACAGGCGCTGTACAAAGCGCTGTACAGGGCGCTCTACGTAGAGTGCCCCTCTGTTTTCTCGTGATAACAGAGCAGGGGCGCTGTACAGAAGCGCCCTACGTACAGCGCCCAAGGCAAATATGAGGCTAACTTATCAAAACGACCACACTTTGATTTGGCCCCCTATATATATGCCACTTTGACTTTAGGTCAATCACAAGAGTTCATATTCAGATTTCATACTTAGGATACTTTTCAAAGAGAAGACAAATTCCAAGAACTCATTTTTAATCACTCAAACACTTTTTTCATGATCATCAATCATCATCTAGCATTATCTTTGATCATCTAGATGTCATCTTGCATGGATTCTTCATCATACTTTGCTTGGTAAGCTTTTCACTAATATCTTACATATTTTGTGTTTCTCTTAAAAAACAATCTCAATTAATTACTTATATGTTATTTTCTATACTTTGGATACAAGATTGTGATTAGTGTGATGTATGTTTGAGAAGTTGTATTGTGATAGCTAATTAGGTTTTGTGCTTAATCTTGATTACCTAAACTATTTAACATGTCATTTAGTTTGTGATATCTAGGATTGTTCTAATTGCATATTAATCATCTTAGATAAGCATATAGGGTTTCCCTTGCTCTATGTTGCATTTGGATATTCATATATTCACTTAGGGTGTTATTCTCTTCATAGAGAAAGTAAGTCTTGTGTGTAGCATCCGGGATTAGGTTGCTTAGATCGCAAGCAAATTGGACTAGGTTCACTCATACCGGGATTAGGTAGGTGTGTGATTACTTCCGGGATTAGGTTGTAATCGTTTTACACATTTAGTGGATTCGAGGTTCGAGTGTGGCTTACTGTGAGAGTTTCCACGTAAAAATCAAGTCTTATTTAATTTTCGCATTTTATACTTGATTTGTTGCTTTATCTAGTTAGGGGTAAATTCGTAATTTTGACTTAATACGAAAAATTGGGTAATAAGCTTAAAATCTATTCACCCCCCCTCTAGATAGTTTTATACACACTGTGCTATAATTAGTTTCAGTTGGGTAGACTTAGACTCCACTAGGTTGGGTGAGCTAAAGATTGGTCACTTTGTGGATTCTCTATTTTTACCATCCAATATATATAGTACCCTAATGGTTGTATTTCAACCCGTGGATGTTTCCTCTTTGGAGGTTTTACAACGTTAAAAAATCTCATGTGTCAATTCTTTCTATCTCTCTTTTATATATGTTTATGTGTATGTTTTAATCTTGTGGTACAATATTCACTTGTGATATATTTGGAAGCAAGATTGTGTAAATTGTGATTTGTAATCAATATTCATTTTGATCATTTTTGTATATACAATTCATTTGTGTAAATATAATTCTCTTATTCTTTGATTCTTTTGTATAGATATATCTAGATTGATATTTGTATATACATTGAACATTAATATTAATTCATGTATCCTTTGTTTTGGTTTTAATATATTTCTTTCATTAACAAGTTGTAGTAGTTTTACTTAGTGTACTTACATTGTAATATTCAAAATACAACTTGTGGAATTTGATCTTAATTGAATATCTTGTATATGAGATACATTGTTTGTTGGTATATGTTTTGTAGGCTAAGGGTGGTGAATTGAGCATACATGTGTTAATTGTTTTTCTCATAACAATCATGTTTAAGGTTAATTTGTTTGCTCACCAAGGTTTTGACATAAGTCACGAAAGAGTTTTTAAAACTAGTGCGTCAACCTATTCACCCCCCCCCCCCCCCCTCCTAGGTTGTTTAGTATAACCTTGTAGGTATTTTTAGGAGTCCGGCTGTAGCTTTTAAGCCGGTCAAGTATTGCTAAAATTGCCGAGGTCCACCCTGTAGACCGCCTCCCCTGTTGGATGGACCCGATAGTAGACTACCTTCATAGCCAGAAACTGCCTGATGACCCAGCAGAAGCTAAGGCAATAAAGAGGAAATCGACTCGGTACTGTCTTGTGTAGGGACACTTGTATCAAAAAGGGAAATCCTTGCCCCTCCTTAGATGTCTTCACCCTGACGATGCCAAATGGGCACTGAAGGAGGTTCACTCAAGCGACTATGGCAATCATTCAGGGGGAGATGCCTTGGCTCACCGGGTTTTAAGAATGGGATACTTCAGGCCAACCCTCAATGAGGACGCACGCCTCTTTGCCTGCTTATGTACACCCTGCCAGAAAGTGGCAAACCTCTTGCATCAGCCCATGAAAAGACTATCCATCATCTTATCCCCTTACCCCTTCGTTGTATGGGGAGCGGACTTAATCGGGCCAGTGCCCGCCGGAGCAAAACAGGCCAAATAGGTTGTTGTCACCATAGACTACTTCACTAGCTGGGTGGAAGCGGAGCCACTTACGAACATCACCGAGGCAAACACGACAGCTTTCATCAAGAAGAATGTGGTATGCCGCTTTGGGGTACCTAAGGCCATTATCATCGACCTAGGGAAGCAATTCGACAATTACAGCTTTAGGGACTACTGTGAAGACCTGAAGATTGAATGCTGCTTCGCCTTGGTAGCTCACCCCCAAACAAACGGCCTGGTTGAAGCAACCAACAAGACAATCAAGAAGCTGCAGGAAGAAAAAGGGGCTTGGGTGGAACAGCTCCCTAACATCTTGTATGCTGATATAGTCAACTTCCTCACAAACAAGATTTTGCCAGCAGGCATGACAAGTCAAGGAAGAAAGAGATTCGTTTTCAATGCAAGACAGTACTTTTGGAATGACCCATACTTGTTATAAGGTTCCCATTTGTTGATTGGCCCATTTCATGGACAAACCACATGTTGGGGTTCTTTGTAAGGGTAGCTTAGGAGTTGGTTTTATTGTTCAAAGCCCTTTCAAAGACCTCGTCTTGATAAGCACCGAAGGTAAATTCTTTGTGTTTACTTATCTTGAAGAGATAGTTGCACACACTCACTTAGCATTCTTGCATTTGGTGTGCATTCTCTTCACATGTCACATTTCACACTTGCACCTTGATGTTGTATTTTGTTGTGTGCTTTTGTGCTTAGTAATTCGTTTCCCGATAGTATTCGGAAACGTCCGCGCATGCACTAGAATGTGCTTGGTTTTACGCGAAGACCGCTTAAGGAGGATGCTCTAAGCTTCTTTTTTGGTTTCACCATCTTTGGTGATTCGGTGGTTGGATCGGCGGTTGGATCGGCGGCCTGGCTGCCGAATGAAACCGTCGTTTGTTTCCAGAAATGTCTGGAGCAATTTTACGGTTGAGATCGGTGACCACCGACCGCCGATCGAAACCGCCGTTCATACCTGATGGTTTTTAATTCTCAGGTTTGATTCTGCGGTTGGTTCAGCTGTTTCGAAACCGCCGTTTGAAATCGCTGTTGCTCCCCTGTTTTCTCGAGAGCCATTCGGCGGTTGAAATCAGTGGCCTGGCCGTCGATTGAAACCACAAATTGGCACGTTTCTTTGAAACTTACTTAAACGACCTCACTTTGATTTGACCCCCTATATATATGCTATTTTGTCTTTAGGTCAATTAAGAGAGTTTATATTCAGATTTCATACTAAGGATATTTTTCAAAGAGAAGAAAAATTCCAATAACTCATTTTTAATTACTCAAACACTTTTTCATGATCATCAATCATCATCTAGCATCATCTAGCATCATCTAGATGTCATCTTGCATGGATTTTTCATCATACTTTGCTTGGTAAGCTTTTCACTAATATCTTACATATTTTGTGTTTCTCTTAACAAGCAATCTCAATTAATTACTTATATGTTATTTTCTATACTTTGGATACAAGATTGTGATTAGTGTGATGTATGTTTGAGAAGTTGTATTGTGATAGCTAATTAGGTTTTGTGCTTAATCTTGATTACCTAAACTATTTAACATGTCATTTAGTTTGTGATATCTAGGATTGTTCTAATTGCATATTAATCATCTTAGATAAGCATATAGGGTTTCCCTTGCTCTATGTTGCATTTGGATATTCATATATTCACTTAGAGTTGTATTCTCTTCATAGAGAAAGTAAGTCTTGTGTGTAGCTTCCGGGATTAGGTTGCTTAGATCGCAAGCAAATTGGACTAGGTTCACTCATACCGGGATTAGGTAGGTGTGTGATTACTTCTAGGATTAGGTTTGTTAGGATTCCCGTTGTGTTTAATTGGCTTATTTCGTGATCAAATCACATGTGGGGATGCTTTGTAAGGGTAGCTTAGATGTTGTGTTACTGCTTAGGCCCTTTTGAAGACCTCACTATTGACAAGCACCAAAGGTAATATTCTAAGTGCTTACTTGTCTTGAAGAGATAGATGCACACACTCACAACTCATGCATATGTTTAATCCTTATATGTTGTGTGTCTTTTATGTGTGCCTTAATGCTCATTAACATCTCTTCTTGCATGTTAGTTTGATTGCATCTTGCATATCCAATTGCCTTGTCATGCTTAGACTTAGGATTGCATTTTTGCACTGGGCGCCCCCAATAGCGCTGTACAGAAGCGCTGTACGAACAGCGCCCATTGAGCGCTGTTCAGACCTGATCGATTTAATCGGTCGCTGTTGGGTCGCTGTTGGGGCGCTGTACGTGGCGCGGTACAGAGCGCTGTACGTACAGCGCCACTCTGTTTCCTCGTGAAAACAGAGCAAGGGCGCTGTACAGGCGCTGTACAATGGCGCTCTACGTACAGCGCCCAAGGCAAATAGTGGGCAAACTTATCAAAACGACCACACTTTGTTTTGGCCCCCTATATATATGCCACTTTGACTTTAGGTCAATTACAAGAGTTCATATTCAGATTTCATACTTAGGATATTTTTCAAAGAGAAGAAAAATTCCAAGAACTCATTTTTAATTACTCAAACACCTTTTCCATGATCATCAATCATCATCTAGCATCATCTTAGATCATCTAGATGACATATTGCATGGATTCTTCATCATACTTTGCTTGGTAAGCTTTTCACTAATATCTTACATATTTTGTGTTTATTTTATCTAGCAATCTCAATTAATTACTTGATTGTTATTTTGTATGCTTTAGACACAAAATTGAGATTAGTATGATGTATGTTTGAGAAGTTGTATTGTGCTAGCATATTAGGTTTTGTACTTGATATTGATTAGCTTAACTATTTGACATGTCATTTAGTTTTGATATCTAGGATTGCTCTTAATTGCATATTAATCATCTTAGATAAGCATATAGGGTTTCCCTTGCTCTATGTTGCATTTTGGATATTTTCATATATTCACTTAGGGTTGTATTCTCTTCAAGAGAAGCTAAGTCTTGTGTGTAGCAATCGGGATTAGGTTGCTTAGATCGCAAGCAAAATCGGACTAGGTTCACTCATACCGGGATTAGGTAGGTGTGTGATTACTTCCGGGATTAGGTTGTAATCGTTTGCACATTTAGTGGATTCGAGGTTCGAGTGTGGCTTACTTACATAGCCCGTGGTTTTTCCCGTGAGGGTTTCCACGTAAAAATCAAGTGTCAATTTAATTTCCGCACCATATTACACTTGCTTGCTTGCTTATTTTATCTTGAGGGTAATTTCGTAATTTTGACTAACACGAAAAATTGGGTAAAAAGCGTAAAATCTATTCACCCCCCCTCTAGATAGTTTTATACACACCGTGCTATATTTAGTTTCAATTGGTATCAGAGCGGGTTCCTAGACATACATAGGTGATCCTTGCTTTATTTTGGTGTGTTTTGCATTTTGTGTGATTTTTGATTATTCATACATTTGCATTCATTTCATTCATTCATAAACACTATGAGTGGAAACGGTGGAAATGGTGGTGGCCACGAAGGAGCTTCTAGCACAAGGCCTCCACTTCTTACCGGTTTGAACTATTCCCAATGGAAAGGGAAGATGGAATCCTACATATGCCAAATTCATGACCGTGCATGGATGGCGGTGGAAGATGGATATGATCTCCCTATGATGACTCCCGCGGGTGGAGGACAAGATGTTTTGAAGCCTAAGGCGCAATGGAACGCGCAAGAGTTTGAGGCTTCTAAGTGGAATAGGAAGGCGATGCATGCCATTATGTGTGCCATGGATGAGAATCAGTACAAGCTTATTCAGAATACTCAAATTGCCAAAGTGGCATGGGACATCCTTCAAGTTGCACATGAGGGAACCGAGGTGGTGAAGGAGTCCAAGCTTCAAGTCCTCCAAACTCAATTTGAGTTACTTAGGATGGGAGAGGATGAATGCTTCAACGACTTCGAAATCAAATTGATGGACATAGTAAATCAAAGCCATCAACTCGGAGACCCGTATTCGGATAGGAGAGTCAAGCAAAAAATTATGAGATCTCTCCCCGATAGGTTTGAATCAAAGGTGACGGCCATAGAAGAAAATAGTGGCTACATGGATATGAAGCCAAGTGAGGTAATTGGGCGTCTCCTTGCATATGAGTCTAGGAAGGCTCCTAGCAACACTATTCCTCCTAAGAAGTCTAAAGGAATAGCTTTGAAAGCATCTAAGGATGAAAAGGAGGCAAAGCATGAATCGGATGAAGACCTTGCCTTATTTGTGAAACGGTTCAACAAGGTTATGGGGTTCAAGAAGAAGAAGGGATTTGGGTCAAGAGGACAAGATTTGAAGAAAAAGAGTTCCTTCAAAAAGTTTGAGCCTAGACAAGAGAGGACCGAAAGGAAAGGGGTCCGATGCTTTGAGTGTGGTGGGATTGGTCACTTTGCCCCCGAATGTGCGAATCACAATGAGAGGAAGAAGGGTAAAGTGATGGCCGCCACATGGAGTGGGAGTAGTGATGACTCCAATGAGGAAGATGAGTCTTCAAGTGAGGAAGAGCTCATGGCTAACTTCCTAGCTTTTGCATCTTCTCACAAGAGCAAAAGTGCTAGTGAAAAGGAAGATTTGAGTCAAGAGGAAATTGACTCTAGTGAAGAAGAAAGTGACTCCTCTTCTAGTTCCAAGAAGAAGTTTGTGAAGCAAAAGGTGCTTGCTAAATACCATGCCGAGTTCAATGATTTAGCACTTAAAAGCACAAGAAAGATTGAGAGGTTGAGAGAAGAAAACCTTGAACTTTCGGCTCACAATGACCACTTAAGTGAACAAGTGGAAAGATTGAAGAGGAGAGAGGATAAGTTAATTGAGGAGTTAGACTTATCCAAGAGAAATGAAGAAGGCTTGAAGAGGGAACTTGTAGAAGCTAAAGGGTCCTTGGCTAGGATAGATTCTAGCACCAAGAAGCTTGATCATTTACTTGGTGTTGGAAAGAGTCCAAGTGACAAGAGAGGTCTTGGGTATGAAGATGGCAAGAAAATCTCAACCTCTAACAAGACCATATTTGTCAAGAGCTTGAAGAATGAAGAAACTTCATTTGTGCAACCTCCTAAGAAAAAATTAGAAATAGGACAAAGTTCTAATGCACAAGTGAAAATGGGGCCAAGAAGGAAATCTCAAGCTCAACCTCCTAAGGTTCCTCAAGCCAACACTCCTCCCAAATTGGCTCACAAAGGAAAGAGACCAATCATGCAACCTCAAGCTTGGAAGCAACCAAGACCGGTTCAACAACGAAGATGGATTGAACCCACATATCCACAAAGACATGGACGTACTCAAAGGCGAGGTATGATTCCCTTTTTCATTCCTATTTGTCACTTTTGTGGTTGTGATGGTCATATTAGACCAAATTGCTTTCAATATATTAAAATGTGTAGAAAACAAAGCATGATTGAAAAGAGAAAGAATAGAGCCAAGATGCATGTTTCTAGGAATGAAAATATTGATTTGCATGATCCTAGAAATAGTAGAGCACATGTACCAAAGGCCACTAAGAAAGCTAAAATTGTTGCTAAGTGGATTAGAAAGAATGAAATTGTTTGCCATGTTGCACAAATAGCCTTGAAGGCAAATTCTTCTAATTTTTGGTACTTGGATAGTGGGTGCTCTAGGCACATGACGGGAAACAAGAGTTTCTTCGAGACTCTTGTTATGGAGGAAGGTGGAAATGTCACTTTTGGTGATGGATCCAAAAGAAATGTTGTAGGGAAAGGAACCATTTCCGTTCCCGGATTACCCTCCTTATCCAATGCTTTATTTGTTGATGGCTTGAAAGCCAATTTAATTAGCATTTCACATCTTAGTGATGAAGGATATTCCGTCTTGTTCTCTAAAGATTAGTGCTCTATCCTTAAACCCGATGGACAAACCTTGTTGAAGGGCATGAGATCTAGCGACAATTGCTATTGTCTTGAAGCTAGAATTGTATCTAATCATGTGTCCATGGATGAGCAAATTGAGTTGTGGCATGAAAGACTTGGCCACATGAACTTTAGGGATCTACGGACCCTTGGAAAGTTCAATTGTGTGCGTGGCCTCCCTAAGCTTGGGAAGAAAGCCAATGGTATTTGTGGACCTTGCCAACAAGGAAAGCAAACCAAAAGCATGCACAAAAAGGGTAAGTATCTCACCACCAAGGAGCCACTTGAGCTTCTCCACATGGACCTCATGGGTCCCATGCAAACCGAAAGTTTGGGTGGAAAGAGATACATTTTTGTTTGTGTTGATGATTTCTCTAGATTTACATGGACATATTTTCTTAGAGAAAAATCCGAAACTTTTGATAAGTTTAAAATGCTTTGTACTAAATTGCAAAATGAAATGAATTCTAACATTAGAAGCATTAAACGAATTAGAAGTGACCATGGGAGAGAATTTGAGAATGCCACCTTTGAAACCTTTTGTAATGGTTTAGGCATCTCCCATGAATTTTCTGCTCCTAGGACACCTCAACAAAATGGAGTTGTTGAGAGGAAGAATAGGGTCCTCCAAGAGATGGCCCGTGTGATGTTGCTTAGCAACAATGTCCCTAGGAACCTATGGGCCGAAGCCATTAACACGGCTTGCTATATAGGAAATAGAGTGTTCCTAAGGCCCGGTACTAGAAACACCTCCTATGAGTTATGGAAAGGCAAGAGGCCAAATGTTAGCTACTTCCACACTTTTGGAAGCAAATGCTACATTTTGAATGACCGTGATCAACTTGGCAAGTTTGATGCTAAGAGTGATGAGGGTATTTTTATTGGCTATGCCTTAAACAGTAGAGCCTATAGAGTTTTCAATTTAAAGACTCTAAGTGTTATGGAATCATCCAATGTCGTATTTGATGATACTAGGCTCAAGTCTAATGATCATGAGGAGGAGGTTATTTTTAGTGATGATTCTCCTTTGGAGGAGGTTGTGGTGTCGCCTAATGTTGGGACATCTAATGTCAACAATGATGGCACACAACCTATTGATAGAGTTCCTCTCTTGGACTCTAAAGAACCCGCTCCATGGGTTAGGAAACTCCATGATAAAGAAGATATCATTGGAGAGGTAAATGAGGGTGTTAGGACTAGACGCCAACTTGCTAATCTTATTAGCTATACATGTTACACCTCTCAAATTGAACCCAAAAAGGTTGAAGAAGCCTTAAATAATGAATTTTGGGTTCTTGCCATGCAAGAAGAGCTAAGCCAATTCGAAAGGAATGAGGTTTGGACTCTAGTTCCTAGGCCTAAGACCACTAATGTCATAGGCACCAAATGGATATTTAAGAACAAATCCGATGAGGATGGCAACATAGTGCGGAACAAGGCTAGACTTGTAGCACAAGGGTACTCTCAAATTGAGGGTATCGACTTTGAAGAGACTTTTGCTCCCGTTGCCCGCTTAGAGTCCATTAGGCTTCTCTTGTCCATCTCTTGTGTGCACAAGTTCAAATTGCACCAAATGGACGTCAAGAGTGCCTTCCTCAATGGCTTCTTGCAAGAGGAAGTGTTTGTTGAACAACCTAAGGGGTTTGTGGATGCACACCACCCCAATCATGTCTATCGCCTCAAGAAGGCACTTTATGGGTTGAAACAAGCACCGAGGGCTTGGTATGAGCGCCTCACTCAATTTCTTGTTGACAACAACTACACAAGAGGTAGTGTTGACAAGACACTATTCATCAAGAGAGACAATGATGAGCTTTTCATAGCTCAAATATATGTTGATGATATAGTTTTTGGCTCCACCAACAACACCAAAGTCCAACAATTTGTTGATGTCATGTCTCTTGAATTTGAGATGAGTCTTGTTGGTGAGCTTAGTTACTTCCTAGGTTTGCAAATTAGGCAAATGAATGATGGGATTTTCATAACCCAAGCCAAATATGCTAAGAACCTAGTGAAGAAGTTTGGTTTAGAGAAAGCCAAACATTGTGATACACCCATGAGTACCACTTTGAAGCTAAGCAAGGATGCTAGTGGTAAAAGTGTGGAACAAACTCTATATCGTGGCATGATAGGTAGCTTGCTTTATTTGACCGCAAGTAGGCCCGATATATCTTTTAGTGTGGGTGTGTGTGCTAGGTACCAAGCGGATCCTAAGGAGTCCCACCTCTCTTCCGTGAAGAGGATCATTCGCTATGTGAATGGGACATCCAACTATGGGATTTGGTACTCTTTTGACACTAATGCTAGTCTAGTTGGCTTTAGTGATGCGGATTGGGCAGGAAATTGTGATGATAGGAAGAGTACATCGGGCGGTTTCTTCTTTCTAGGCAACAACTTGGTGTCTTGGTTTTGCAAGAAGCAAAACTCGATTTCCTTGTCCACGGCCGAGGCCGAGTACATAGCCGCGGGGAGTGGATGCACACAACTCCTATGGATGAAGCAAATGCTAGTAGACTACGGATTCAATCAAGGTACTCTCACTCTCTTTTGTGATAACATGAGTGCCATTAATATTTCCAAGAATCCGGTTCAACATTCTAGAACTAAGCATATTGACATCCGCCATCACTTCATTAGAGAGCTTGTTGAAAATAAATGCATAGTACTTGAACATGTAGGTATTAATGATCAACTTGCGGACTTATTTACTAAACCCTTAGATGCTACTCGATTTAAAACTCTTAGTAGATCTATTGGGATATGTCTTGTGGAGTGATGTTCTATGATTGACCCCATATGGGGAACTCAAGCAAAGAGAGCTATTTTGCATTCTTGTATCTTGCAAAAAATTTGAAATAACTTATGCCTCTTCTTTTGATTGCTTGAGTAAGCTTGGTTGTACATATGTATATATGTTTTCAATTCTATAAGTGTGAACCTTGCTTATCTACAATCCATGTCATATTTATGTTCAAACATGCATTTTTGGACTAGGAGATTTACATAGGAAGTATGATGTGAATGACCTATAGTTATCTCCATGACATGATGATTCTTTAATAACATGCTAATGCTAAATGAAAAAGCATGAAATTCATACAATATGCTCACATGAAAAGCATGAATTGATGATTGCATATTCTTAAAAATGCAAAACTTGTGTGAAAGCTAATGAGACTCAAAATGAATAAAGGATCTTGTATCCGTTCAAAGGAATTTACATTCCATATGTCTCTCTTTCTTTATTAGTTGAACATGGTTACTATCATACGGATTTCTTATCCGGAAAAATCAAATAGGGTGCAAAGTCGCTCATGCCATGTTTCGCTTATAAAGTTGGATATAGTTGCTCTTAAAATTGAAATCAATAATCTCTATATCCTTGCTTTTCCCATGACATTGGTGAAATTGGTTTGAATTCAAATTAGAAACCTTTGTCATTTGCTTTGCCAAATACCATTGTATTTTGGACTTGAATGCTATATGTCTTGTATGCAAAGCATGTTGGATTCACACATTTTCTCAAATAAATCTCCTTGTTTCTCTCAAATTAATTGAAGTGCATAAAGTGACTTATATGTATATGCATATCTTGCATGCTTCTATCTCTCGTTGCTTTGAGTGACCCGGTTGGGGACTACTCCTTTGCCTATATCATGACAAAAAGGGGGAGTAGGAAATGGTAAGGGGAGTTGCAAAATATAGAAGCTTTTGTGCATTTTGGGGAGAACATACATTGAGGGGGAGTAACCCTTTGAGGGGGAGCATTGCATTTATCATTCATTGCATACATTTGCTAATGTTGTGCCTAAATTCTAAAAATGCAAATGCTTGATATTGTTCTCACATGATTAATCTCACACTTTACTTGTATTGGAAATGCTAGAAACTTTATTTTCAGGGCTTGATTGTTCTACAAGAGATTAAAGACTTGAAGTTTTTACTTTCTTATCTCTTTGTAATGTAGATAATCATTGTAGTCCCGTAGTTTCTAATTCTATGTGAGGAATCTATGTGAGTGGTAGTTTTGTCACGAAATAGCCAAAGGGGGAGATTGTTAGGATTCCCGTTGTGTTTAATTGGCTTATTTCGTGATCAAACCACATGTGGGGATGCTTTGTAAGGGTAGCTTAGATGTTGTGTTATTGCTTAGGCCCTTTTGAAGACCTCACTATTGACAAGCACCAAAGGTAATATTCTAAGTGCTTACTTGTCTTGAAGAGATAGATGCACACACTCACAACTCATGCATATGTTTAATCCTTATATGTTGTGTGTCTTTTATGTGTGCCTTAATGCTCATTAACATCTCTTCTTGCATGTTAGTTTGATTGCATCTTGCATATCCAATTGCCTTGTCATGCTTAGACTTAGGATTGCATTTTTGCACTGGGCGCCCCCAATAGCGCTGTACAGAAGCGCTGTACGAACAGCGCCCATTGAGCGCTGTTCAGACCTGATCGATTTAATCGGTCGCTGTTGGGTCGCTGTTGGGGCGCTGTACGTGGCGCGGTACAGAGCGCTGTACGTACAGCGCCACTCTGTTTCCTCGTGAAAACAGAGCAAGGGCGCTGTACAGGCGCTGTACAATGGCGCTCTACGTACAGCGCCCAAGGCAAATAGTGGGCAAACTTATCAAAACGACCACACTTTGTTTTGGCCCCCTATATATATGCCACTTTGACTTTAGGTCAATTACAAGAGTTCATATTCAGATTTCATACTTAGGATATTTTTCAAAGAGAAGAAAAATTCCAAGAACTCATTTTTAATTACTCAAACACCTTTTCCATGATCATCAATCATCATCTAGCATCATCTTAGATCATCTAGATGACATATTGCATGGATTCTTCATCATACTTTGCTTGGTAAGCTTTTCACTAATATCTTACATATTTTGTGTTTATTTTATCTAGCAATCTCAATTAATTACTTGATTGTTATTTTGTATGCTTTAGACACAAAATTGAGATTAGTATGATGTATGTTTGAGAAGTTGTATTGTGCTAGCATATTAGGTTTTGTACTTGATATTGATTAGCTTAACTATTTGACATGTCATTTAGTTTTGATATCTAGGATTGCTCTTAATTGCATATTAATCATCTTAGATAAGCATATAGGGTTTCCCTTGCTCTATGTTGCATTTTGGATATTTTCATATATTCACTTAGGGTTGTATTCTCTTCAAGAGAAGCTAAGTCTTGTGTGTAGCAATCGGGATTAGGTTGCTTAGATCGCAAGCAAAATCGGACTAGGTTCACTCATACCGGGATTAGGTAGGTGTGTGATTACTTCCGGGATTAGGTTGTAATCGTTTGCACATTTAGTGGATTCGAGGTTCGAGTGTGGCTTACTTACATAGCCCGTGGTTTTTCCCGTGAGGGTTTCCACGTAAAAATCAAGTGTCAATTTAATTTCCGCACCATATTACACTTGCTTGCTTATTTTATCTTGAGGGTAATTTCGTAATTTTGACTAACACGAAAAATTGGGTAAAAAGCGTAAAATCTATTCACCCCCCCTCTAGATAGTTTTATACACACCGTGCTATATTTAGTTTCAAGGTTGTAATCGTTTACACATTTAGTGGATTCGAGGTTCGAGTGTGGCTTACTTACTAGCCCGTGGTTTTTCCCGTGAGGGTTTCCACGTAAAAATCAAGTGTTATTTACTTTCCGCATTTTATACTTGATTTATTGCTTTATCTAGTTAGGGGTAATTTCGTAATTTTGACTTAATACGAAAAATTGGGTAATAAGCTTAAAATCTATTCACCCCCCCTCTAGATAATATTATACACACCGTGCTATAATTTGTTTCAATTGGTATCAGAGCGGGTTCCTAGACATACATAGGTGATCCTTGCTTATTTTGGTGTGTTTTTCATTTTGTGTGATTTTTGATCATTCATACATTTGCATTCATTTCATTAATTCATAAACACTATGAGTGGAAACGGTGGAAATGGTGGTGGCAACAAAGGTGCTTCTAGCACAAGGCCTCCACTTCTTACCGGATTGAACTATTCCCAATGGAAAGGGAAGATGGAATCCTACATATGCCAAATTCACGACCGTGCATGGATGGCGGTGGAAGACGGATATGATCTACCTATGATGACTTTCAGTGGTGGAGGAGAAGAAGTATTGAAGCCTAAGGCGCAATGGAACGCGCAAGAGTTTGAGGCTTCAAAGTGGAATAGGAAGGCGATGCATGCCATCTTATGTGCTATGGATGAAAATCAATACAAATTGATTCAAAATACTAGGATAGCTATGGAGGCATGGGACATCCTAGAGATTGCACATGAGGGAACCGAAGTGGTGAAGGACTCTAAGCTTCAAGTCCTCCAAACTCAATTCGAGATGCTTAAGATGGAGGAGAATGAGTGCTTCAATGACTTCGAGATCAAGTTGATAGACATAGTCAACCAAAGTCATCAACTTCGTGATCCATATTCAGATAGGAGAATCAAGCAAAAGATTATGAGGTCTCTCCCCGATAGGTTCGAATCGAAGGTGACGGCTTTAGGAGAAAATAGTGGTTATAAGGATATAAAGCCGAGTGAGGTGATTGGGAGACTTCTAGCTTATGAGTCTAGGAAGGGTCCTATCTTCGCACCTCCTAAAAAGCAAAAAGGAATTGCTTTGAAGACCTCCAAGGATGAAAAGAAGGCAAAGAAGATTGACTCAGATGAAGATCTTGCCTTGTTTGTAAAAAGGTTCGACAAGGTTATGAAGTTTAGAAGAAAGGGCTTTGGATCAAAAGGTCAAGATTTGAAGAAAAAGGGCTCTTTCAAGAAGTTTGAACCTAGGCAAGAAAGGACCGAAAGGAAAGGGGTCCGATGTTTCGAGTGTGGTGGCATAGGTCACTTTGCCCCCGAATGTGCAAATCACAATGAGAAAAAAAAGGGAAAAGTGATGGCCGCCACTTGGAGTGGAAGTAGTGATGACTCCTATGAGGGAGATGAGTCTTCGGATGATGAAGAGCTCATGGCTAATCTCATAGCTTTTGCCTCTTCCCATAAAAGCAAATGTGCTAGTGAGAGAGAGGAAATGAGTCAAGAGGAAAATGACTCAAGTGGAGAAGAAAGTGATTCCTCTTCTAACTCCATAAATGGTTTTGTGGAGAAAAAGGTGCTTGCTAAATACCATGCCGAGTTTAATGATTTAGCAATCAAGAGCACAAGAAAGATCAAGATGTTGAGAGAAGAAAATCTTGAGCTTTTATCTCAAAATGACCACCTAAGTGAACAAGTGGAAAAATTCAAGAAGATGGAAGATAAGCTAAGAGAGGAGTTAGTCTTATCTAGGAGGAATGAAGAAAGTCTAAAGAAGGAGCTTGAATAAGTAAGAGAGTCTATGACTAGGTTGGATTCTAGCACCAAGAAGCTTGACCATATGCTTGGTGTTGGAAAGAGTCCATGTGACAAGAGAGGTCTTGGGTATGAAGATGGCAAGAAGATCTCTACCTCTAACAAGACCGTGTTTGTCAAGAGTTTGAGTAACGAAGAAACTTCATATGTGCAAATTCCTAGGAAGAAGTTAGAAGTAGGACAATGTTCAAATGCACAAGTGAAGATGGGGCCAAGAAGGCAACCTCTGTTAGGATTATGCTCAATAGCAAGAGTGTAATGTTGTAATTAACAATCTTTTTCATATTAATAAAGTGATTTCTGGTTTAACAAATCGTATAGCATTTATAATTTAATATTATAATTGTCAAAGTAAATAATCATAAGGTCTAAAGACTATGGGAAAAGAAGAATTGTTCGTACATCTGGATATGTATGTGGTAGACACAATTCTTTAGTTAGTCTTGAATAATGTTCACAACTTAAGTTAAAGGTTGGGCACCTTTATCTTGTTAAAGTTGTAGAATTCTTTTGCTAGCATTTGAGTGGGATCAAATGAGATATGATGAGTCTAAAATCATCGGAGTGTCTTCGAGCAAAAGGATCTAGTGCACTGGGTGCATTGAACTGGATCACAATGAAATACTTTATCTATAACCGTCAGTAGATAAAAGTCTTTTCATTATCAGGACAATCGGAGAGTCTATCTTAATCCTGAGATAAATGATAGACTTATGGTTGCAAGTGGTATCATTTGAGTTATCAATGAGTACGATTATATCGCATAGTCTATCCTCGATAGTTTGGTGATATTCATTTGTTAGTCGATAGAGGACTTCATTTATAGATATGGACATCGTGGCTCCATTTAATTAAATGAGAGTATAATATCATCATATGGATGTTTTGAGGTAATTGGATATTAAATCTCAACGTTGAGTTTTCGATAGTGTCTATTGAAAACATGGCTTCTGGACAAGTCAAAATATCCAAGTTCAAAACGTGGTCATATGAGTAAATATGGTAACTTGGAGAGTTATAGGCGGTCTATGAACTCTTGGCGATTACTGATATTAATCACGAGGATACACTATTTCCAATATGATTGTCTAGGGTATGAATGAGGAGCATCTTCCTTTTCTATCTTTATTTAAGAGTTCAGTTTTAGCTCTTTAGTGGAATGAGTTAAAATTAATGGATCGGACCTAAGTGAATCATTTGTTGATTGTGATTAGGTTATGTCTATTGAAGCTTAAATTTAGATGGCCCGCCAAGATCCCCAATCCACACGGACTTGCATGGATCACTTGATATATTCTACCGGACCAATTTAAGGGTCCATCTAGAATTGCATTTAATATATTAAGAATATAATTTGCACATTATTTATGTAATGGGCTGCTCAATTATGTTAATATATTAATGAAAGACATGTGGGCTTGTTTCTTTTAGTAAGAATGGGTCTAGTTCACATGTGGTCTTTTTATTTAAAGTCCAATGGATTAAATGAAATAAGAAAATAATATTTTGGCCCATTTACTCTAAGTGGGGCGGCAAGGGTTAGTTTAACCTAATATATTATTTTGTTTCATTGTTTTAATTAAATAAGAATTAATTAATTAATTAATTAATTGTTTAATTAAAGAAACAAATCTTTTCTAATCAGGAAATATATTTCCTAAAAGTAAAAGTAAAAGACTTGTTTGATAAGGAAATAAATAATTAGTTTTATTTATTTAATGAAATAAGAAGTCTTTTTATTTAGTCAAAATAAAAGAATAAAAGATCTATGAGTTGGATTAGGGTTTGATGTCTTAAAAACTAGATGGAAATTAGGGTGCAACATAAGCCTATGGTGGGCATGTGATTTCGGCAACCCTAATAATAAAAGAAAAGAAGAAGCAAACTTAGGCCACCTATATATTGACAAGTGTAAGGATTCCCGTTCTTTTTAATTGGCTTATTTCGTGATCAAACCATAAATGGGGATCCTTTGTAAGGGTAGTTTAGATGTTGTTATTAGTGCATTAGGCCCTTTGAAGACCTCATTATTGACAAGCACCAAAGGTAACATTCTAAGTGCTTACTTGTCTTGAAGAGATAGTTGCACACACTCACAACTCTTGCATATGTTTAATCTTTGTATGTTGTGTTTCTTTTTGTTGTGCATAAATGCTTATTTACATCTCTTCTTGCTTGATTTAATGATTGCATCTTGTGTTTATAACATCATAGCATTTAGGCTTTTAGGATGCATTTTGGTTGACTTTTGTTCCCCTTGCATGATTGCTTGTGGGGACAAAATTGAAGGCTGTGCGCTGGTCCACCAGCGCCGGTCGACCAGCGCCGCTCACCGGCGCAAAACGCCCAGTGGAGCGCCGTTGGTCGTGCGCTGGTGTGGACCAGCGCCGGCCACCAGCGCCAATCGCCCAGGTGTGCGCTGCTGGACTGGCGCTGGTGGCAGCGCCTGTCGTCCAGCGCTCAAGCCAAAATTGGCTTGTGCGCTGGTCCTGCGCTGGTCCACCAGCGCACAGAGTATTTTTCTGGCGAAATTTCAAAACGACCTCACTTCACTTATGGCCTCTATATATATGCTAACTTGATTTTAGGTCAATTACAAGAGTTCTTATTCATGCTTCATACTTAGGATATTTTTCAAGAGAAGAAAAATACACAAAGAACTCATTTTTAATTACTCAAACACAATTTCATGATCATCAATCATCATCTAGCATCATCATAGATCATCTAGATGTCATCTTGCATGGAATCTTCATCATACTTTGCTTGGTAAGCTTTTCACTAATATCTTACATATTTTGTGTTTAATTTATCTAGCAATCTCAATTAATTACTTGGTTGTTATTTTGTATGCTTTAGATACAAAATTGAGATTAGTATGATGTATGTTCGAGAAGTTGTATTGTGCTAGCATATTAGGTTTTGTGCTTGATACTGATTAGCTTAACTAATTGACATGTCATTTAGTTTTGATATCTAGGATTGTTCTTAATTGCATATTAATCATCTTAGATAAGCATATAGGGTTTCCCTTGCTCTATGTTGCATTTTGGATATTTTCACATATTCACTTAGGGTTGTATTCTCTTCAAGAGAAGGTAAGTCTTGTGTGTAGCAATCGGGATTAGGTTGCTTAGATCACAAGCAAATTGGACTAGGTTCACTCATACCGGGATTAGGTAGGTGTGTGATTACTTCCGGGATTAGGTTGTAATCGTTTGCACATTTAGTGGATTCGAGGTTCGAGTGTGGCTTACTTACATAGCCCGTGGTTTTTCCCGTGAGGGTTTCCACGTAAAAATCAAGTGTTGATTTAATTTCCGCACCATATTACACTTGCTTGTTTATATTATCTTGAGGGTAAATTCGTAATTTTGACTAACACGAAAAATTGGGTAAAAAGCGTAAAATCTATTCACCCCCCCCTCTAGATAGGTTTATACATACCGTGCTATAATTAGTTTCAACAAGTATAGAATTCGGCCATCACATGTGTTCATGATACAAATTTCTTCTTCTTCTCAATTCATAGAAAGCTTTTTATTCTACTTAAACAAAAAGAAGTGTTAGATTATTCTTTGATAGTATACTATTTGCTTATTCATCAATAAGCTTGTGTATACGATATCGATCTAGGTTCACGCGAGTTTCGATCATTAGATTGAGAACTCAAAAGTGACCGGAATAATCTTAGTCATTCTTTTGATTGTTTTTGTGACTAACAAAGAAAAGAAAAGTTTGTTTTGTCCATTCACAGGTTTGCAATTCAAAGAAAAGGGAGACCACGCTCCTAGGTGATCCACGTTCGTGCTAGGATTGAAGATCTTGCGGATTACCATCGACGTAAGTCAATCGGATCACGCGACAAAAGGTATTCTACTTTTTGTTATTGTATATGTCTGTTTAATTAATTAAAGGGTTTAAGGTTCATAAAGGAAAATTTTTAAAAGTCACTAAATCTAATTTTTAGTATCGCTTCCGCTGTGTGCACTTCTTTGGAATTTTTCCCCTACAATTGGTATCAGAGCCTAGGTTGAACCCTTTTAATTAATTAACGTATATATACGTGGATCTATTTCTTTTTATTGTGATTATGCATGTTTAGAAAGAGATGGCACTCTAGGTATTCAAATATATAATTACATGTGGATGTATGGATTTATATATGTTTGTGTGGATTGTTATTGCTCGATTTTGGTCCTAGATTTTCAATGTAAATTTTGTTATGGAATTGTAACAAGAAGGGTGGTCTATCATCGCCATAATTCCTTCTTGGTAGATTGCTAGGTTTTATTTTTTTTATATATAGGTGCAGTATTTTTTTTATACTACTGCAGTTTTTTTTAATTTTTATTATGTGCAGTTTTTTGTATGTAAAAAGGTACTGCAGTGATTAAAAAAAAAAAAAAAAATACTGCAGTATTTTATTTGTTTAAATACTGCCGTAATATATTTAGGTCTTGAAGATTCGAAGACACGATGAAAAACGAAGCAACCGGAACCGAGAACAAGCACCGTGCGCACCCTAGGAGTGGATTGGGCTGCGCATGGCAAGCCCAAGCTTGGTGGGCTGCGCACGGCAGCCCTGGAGTCTTCATGGGCTGCGCACGGCAGCCCCTTAGTGGGGTTGTGAGTTGTGCACGCCCGTGGGTTGGGCCGAAGGATGAGCGTATGGTTGATGGGCCACTTGAAGAATTTGTATTCCTAAACAATTGTAATTTTACTTGTTTTTCTAGGATGGGCCAAAATTGTTGCTATTTAATTTATGCTTAAATATTACAATATTTGTTATTGTATGATAACATGACATATAGAATAGGAGTGCCACGCATATATCTCTTTTGGTATGAACATGCATTGAATGATTTAGGTATCTAAATTGGCATCTAGATAACTCGGTAAATCATTCTATGGGATTTAATCACACGCCTTAAGTAATTGAGTGGGAGAAGGTGTTTTTGTAACACCTATGGCCTCCAAGGTTAGTTGAGCTTTATTATTTATTGGTAATCCCCCCAAGGGGCGTCCATGTGGAATTTAGCAACATACTTCCTTACAAGGATAGACTAGACAATGGACTCAAACGAGATCTACTCCCCAATGAGGGATTTTCGTGAGAGAAAATTGAGGGTCGATATCTTGGTAACACACTCAATATAATTTTATTGATATCCTCCTAAGAGTTCTTGTCAATAAAATTGCAAGGCTAAAATTGAAAACGCTGGTTGTTATGTTAACAATTAGGTGGGACCTAGTCTAACTAGTAAATGGTGCGAACTCCCAAAGGAGGCGTAACATTTATGGGTGTTAGATCACCGTTGAATTTTATGATTGAGTTATTTATTTAATTCAAGATAAATATTTAAAAGTGCTTTATCATGATTATTTACTTATATATGTTTTGTTTTATTCAGAAATCATGACCCCATCACTTATGAACATCCTGAAAGATAACACTTTAACTGGAGATAATTATGTCACATGGAAAAGGAAAATTGGGTTATTGCTGCAAAGTGAAAAACATAAGTTTGTTCTAACTACTCCTAAACCACCTGCTCCTAATAATGAATCTAGCATAATGTATAGAGATGAGTATGAGCAGTGGAAGACTTCAGATGATATGCCAAAATGTTACATTATGGCCACTATCTCCGACGTGTTGCAACAGCGGCATGAAGGAATGGAGTCCGCTGTTGATATAATGATGTCTCTAGAGGAGATGTTTGCTATGAAGTCCAGGACGACTAAGAGAGAGGCAGTGACTGCTTTTACGAATCTTAGGATGAAACCTGGACAGGCTGTGAAGGATCACATGATGAAAGTCATAGCACACCTCAACATTGCTGAATTGCATGGCGCTGAGATAGATGGTGAGACAAAGATTGATATGGTTGTCAATTCATTGTCAGATTCCTTTGATCAATTCAAATTGGACTACACTTTGAACAAAAAGGAATACACCTTACAAGGCCTGATGCAAGATGTTCAAAGTGCTGAAAAGATCCTTGTGAAAGGCAAAGGTCAAGAGATTCATATGGTTGGTAAAGTTGCTACTGTTAAGGCCCGTCAAAAGGTCAAGAAACAACAGAAGAAAAAGCAACTTGGGCCTATCAAGAAGGAGACCAAGAAAGTAACCAAGATCAAAGGGAAATGCTTCCTTTGTGGTGAAAAGGGACATTGGAAGAGAAATTGCCCAAAGTCCCAGAATAAGAAGGAAGAAGGTAATGTGAATTATCTTGAAACATGTTTTTTTGGCTGATTCTACAGATTCTTGGATCATAGACTCAGGAGCCACTAATCATGTTTGTTATTCCTTGCAGGGGTTCCAAGAAAGGAGAAAGCTGAGTAAGAATGAAATCAATTTGCGCTTGGGCAACGGAACGTTAGTGTCTGCAAGTGCAGAGGGAGATATTAGAGTTTATTTGGATTCTAGAAGGCATTTAGATTTGATAGACGTTTATTATGTACCTCAATTCAAGAGGAATTTAATTTCAGTTTCTTGTTTGAATAAATTTGGAGATTCGGTTACTTTTAATAAAGCTTTTATTATTAGTAAGAATGACAAAATTATTTACCAAAGTACATTGGAAAACGGTCTATACTTTTTGCATAGAAATATCTCTCACTCGTTAGACACAGAAATAACAGAACCTAATCATAAAAGAGTAAAATTATTAACAGATGAAACCTACCTTTGGCATTTACGCTTAGGTCATATTAACCTTAATAGGATTAAAAGATTGGTATGTGACAGACCTTTGAGTGACTTAAAGGTTGATGATCTACCAACTTGTGAATCTTGTTTGGAAGGTAAAATGACCAAAAGGACGTTCTCTACCAAAGGTGCAAGAGCCACTGAATGTTTAGGATTGATACACACTGATGTATGTGGACCTATGAGCGTTCAAGCTAGAGGTGGATATGAGTACTTCATCACCTTCACAGATGATTACTCGAGATTTGGTTATGTGTATCTCATGCGACATAAGTCGGATGCTTTTGACATGTTCAAAGCATTCAAAGCTGAAGTGGAAAATCAGCTTGAGAAACACATAAAAATCTTGAGATCTGATCGTGGTGGAGAATATCTATCTGGTGAGTTTCAGCAATATCTTATTGATAATGGGATAGTTTCTCAGTTTTCTGCACCAGGTACACCTCAACAGAATGGGGTAGCAGAAAGGAGAAATAGAACTCTTTTGGATATGGTTAGGTCTATGTTGAGTTATTCAACACTTCCTATTTCTTTTTGGGGATATGCTTTACAAACTGCTATATACATTCTAAACGATGTACCGTCTAAGTCTGTTCCTAAAACACCGCATGAGTTGTGGACTGGGCACAAGCCTAGTTTACAACACTTAAGGATATTTAGTTGTCCTGCGCATGTGTTAAAAGGAAAGACAGAAAAGATGGAGTCCCGTTCAGAAACATGTATATTTGTAGGGTATCCAAAAGAAACTAAAGGATATTATTTCTATAGTCCTTCAGACCTTAAAGTATTTGTTTCGACAAATGCTAAATTTTTGGAAAAGGACTATATGAATGATTTTGTGCCTAGAAGTAGAACTGTCCTGAATGAGATGTCAGGAGATACAATTCCACGAGAGGTTACACAACCTAACCCAATTGTAAGTTCCGATCCAACACAAGATCAACAACCTACCATTCCTCGTCGTAGTGGGAGGGTTAGAACACAACCCGAAAGATACATCGGTCTGGGAGAATCAGTGGAGAATCTCCCGGACGACGATGATCCCTATACGTACAAGGAAGCTATGGAGGATGTTGATAGTCGCCATTGGCAAAAGGCAATGCAATCCGAGATTGAATCTATGTTCGATAACAAAGTCTGGTCCCTTGTAGACTTGCCTAAAGGGATAAAACCCATTGGGTGCAAGTGGGTATACAAGAGGAAAAGAGGTATGGATGGAAAGGTGGAAACCTTTAAAGCTAGATTGGTAGCTAAAGGGTATACACAGAAAGAAGGTATCGATTACGAGGAAACCTTTGTAGGGAAAAATAACAAAAGTAGTACACGCAGCGGAAGCGATACTAAAAATAAGATTTAGTGACTTTTAAAAATTTTTCCTTCATGAACCTTAAACCCTTTAATTAATTAAACATGCATATACAATAACAAAAAGTAGATTACCTTTTGTCGCGTGATCCGATTGACTTACGTCGATGGTAATCCGCAAGATCTTCAATCCTAGCACGAACGTGGATCACCTAGGAGCGTGGTCTCCCTTTTCTTTGAATTGCAAACCTGTGAATGGACAAAACAAAACTTTTCTTTTCTTTGTTAGTCACAAAACAATCAAAAGAATGTCTAAGATTATTCCGGTCACTTTTGAGTTCTCAATCTAATGATCGAAACTCGCGTGAACCTAGATCGATATCGTATACACAAGCTTA
Source organism: Acer saccharum (assembly GCA_030490815.1). Classification (NCBI taxonomy): domain Eukaryota; kingdom Viridiplantae; phylum Streptophyta; class Magnoliopsida; order Sapindales; family Sapindaceae; genus Acer; species Acer saccharum. The sequence continues at coordinate 6,337,754 of CM059872.1, forward strand.
TTAATGATTAAGCAAATAGTATACTATCAAAGAATAATCTAACACTCCTTTTTGTCTTAGTAGAAAAAAAACTCTCTATGAATGAAGAAGAAGAAGAAAAATATAATCTCATGAACACATGTGTGTAGTGGCCGAACCCTATAGCAAGAATAATATAGGGTGGCCGAATTTTGCTTCCTTTCTCCTTTAGGGTTGCCGAATTCTATGTAGTTGTGTATATTAGGGTTGGCCGAATTTCATCATGTCACTTATATAGGGTGACCGAAATTCAACCCTAATTCTTTTCAACTTCTTAGACTTCAAACCCTAATCTTACTCATAGATATTTTATTCTATTCTTTTGACTAAATAAAAAGACTCCTTATTTGATTAAATAAATAAAATTAATTATTTATTTCCTTATCAAACAAGTCTTTTACTTTTAGAAAATATATTTCCTGATTAGAAAAGATTTGTTTCTTTAATTAAACAATTAATTAATAAATTAATTAATTCTTATTTAATTAAAACAAATTAAACAAAATAATATATTAGGTTAAAACTTTAACCTTGCCGCCCCACTTGAATAAAATTGGGCCTAATATTATTTTCTTATTTCATTTAATCCATTGGACTTTAAATAAAAAGCCCATATGTGAACCAGACCCATTCTTACTAAAAGAAACAAGCCCACATGTCTTTCATTAATATATTAATTGTTAGGATTCCCGTTGTTTTTAATTGGCTTATTTCGTGATCAAACCACATGTGGGGATGCTTTGTAAGGGTAGCTTAGATGTTGTTGTTATTGCTTAGGCCCTTTTGAAGACCTCACTATTGACAAGCACCAAAGGTAATATTCTAAGTGCTTACTTGTCTTGAAGAGATAGATGCACACACTCACAACTCATGCATATGTTTAATCCTTATATGTTGTGTGTCTTTTATGTGTGCCTTAATGCTCATTAACATCTCTTCTTGCATGTTAGTTTGATTGAATTTTGCATATCCAATTGCCTTGTCATGCTTAGACTTAGGATTGCATTTTTGCACTGGGCGCCCCCAAAAGCGCTGTACGAACAGCGCCCATTGAGCGCTGTTCAGACCTGATCGATTTTAATCGGTCGCTGTTGGGTCGCTGTTGGGGCGCTGTACAAAGCGCTCTACGTACAGCGCCACTCTGTTCTCTCTTGAGAACAGAGCAAGGGCGCTGTACAGGCGCTGTACAGAGGCGCCCTACATACAGCGCCCAAGGCAAATAGTGGGCAAACTTATCAAAACGACCACACTTTGTTTTGGCCCCCTATATATATGCCACTTTGACTTTAGGTCAATTACAAGAGTTCATATTCAGATTCCATACTTAGGAGATTTTTCAAAGAGAAGAAAAATTTCAAAGAACTCATTTTTAATTACTCAAACACTTGTTCCATGATCATCAATCATCATCTAGCATCATCTTAGATCATCTAGATGACATCTTGCATGGATTCTTCATCATACTTTGCTTGGTAAGCTTTTCACTAATATCTTACATATTTTGTGTTTCTCTTATCTAGCAATCTCAATTTAATTACTTGTATGTGATTTTATATACTTTGAATACAAGATTGAGATTAGTATGATGTATGTTTGAGAAGTTGTATTGTGCTAGCATATTAGGTTTTGTACTTGATATTGATTAGCTTAACTATTTGACATGTCATTTAGTTTTGATATCTAGGATTGTTCTTAATTGCATATTAATCATCTTAGATAAGCATATAGGGTTTCCCTTGCTCTATGTTGCATTTTGGATATTTTCACATATTCACTTAGGGTTGTATTCTCTTCAAGAGAAGCTAAGTCTTGTGTGTAGCAATCGGGATTAGGTTGCTTAGATCGCAAGCAAAATCGGACTAGGTTCACTCATACCAGGATTAGGTAGGTGTGTGATTACTTCCGGGATTAGGTTGTAATCCTTTGCACATTTAGTGGATTCGAGGTTCGAGTGTGGCTTACTTACATAGCCCGTGGTTTTTCCCGTGAGGGTTTCCACGTAAAAATCAAGTGTTAATTTAATTTCCGCATCATATTACACTTGCTTGTTTATTTTATCTTGAGGGTAATTTCGTAATTTTGACTAACACGAAAAATTGGGTAAAAAGCGTAAAATCTATTCACCCCCCCCCTCTAGATAGTTTTATACACACCGTGCTATAATTAGTTTCATTAATATAATTGAGCAGCCCATTACATAAATAATGTGCAAATTATATTCTTAATATATTAAATGCAATTCTAGATGGACCATTAAATTGGTCCGGTAGAATATATCAAGTGATCCATGCAAGTCCGTGTGGATTGGAGATCTTGGCGGGCCATCTAAATTTAAACTTCAATAGACATAACCTAATCACAATCAACAAATGATTCACTTAGGTCCGATCCATTAATTTTAACTCATTCCACTAAAGAGCTAAAACTGAACTCTTAAATAAAGATAGAAAAGGAAGATGCTCCTCATTCATACCCTAGACAATCATATTGGAGATAGTGTATCCTCGTGATTAATATCAGTAATCGGCAAGAGTTCATAGACCGCCTATAACTCTCCAAGTTACCATATTTACTCATATGACCACGTTTTGAACTTGGATATTTTGACTTGTCCAGAAGCCATGTTTTCAATAGACACTATCGAAAACTCAACGTTGAGATTTAATATCCAATTACCTCAAAACATCCATATGATGATATTATACTCTCATTTAATTAAATGGAGCCATGATGTCCATATCTATAAATGAAGTCCTCTATCGATTAACAAATGAATATCACCAAACTATCGAGGATAGACTATGCGATATAATCGTACTCATTGATAACTCAAATGATATCACTTGCAACCATAAGTCCATCATTTATCTCAGGATTAAGATAGACTCTCCGATTGTCCTGATAATGAAAAGACTTTTATCTACTGACGGTTATAGATAAAGTATTTCATTGTGATCCAGTTCAATGCACCCAGTGCACTAGATCCTTTTGCTCGAAGACACTCCGATGATTTTAGACTCATCATATCTCATTTGATCCCACTCAAATGCTAGCAAAAGAATTCTACAACTTTAACAAGATAAAGGTGCCCAACCTTTAACTTAAGTTGTGAACTTTATTCAAGACTAACTAAAGAATTGTGTCTACCACATACATATCCAGATGTACGAACAATTCTTCTTTTCCCATAGTCTTTAGACCTTATGATTATTTACTTTGACAATTATAATATTAAACTATAAATGCTATACCATTTGTTAAACTAGAAATCACTTTATTCATATGAAAAAGATTGTTAATTACAACATTACACTCTTGCTATTGAGCATAATCCTAACAACCTTCTCTATTCAAGATGAATTGAACCCATTCATCCACAAAGAGAAGGACAAGGTATGATTCCTTATTTTACTCCTATATGTCACTTTTGTGGATTTGATGGTCATATTAGACCACATTGCTTTCGATATATTAAAATGTGCAAAACTAGAAGCATGATAGAGAAGAAAAATAAAAGAGCCATGATGCATGTTCCTAGGAATGATAATATTATTATGAATGATCCTAGAACATCTAGAACCCATGTACCAAAGACCACTAAGAAAGCTAAGATTGTTTCTAGGTGGATTAGAAAGAATGAAAATGTTTGCCATGTTGCTCAAATAGCCTTGAAGGCAAATTCTTCTAATTTTTGGTATTTAGATAGTGGGTGCTCTAGGCACATGACGGGAAACAAGAGTTTTTTCGAGACTCTTGTTATGGAGGAAGGAGGATATGTCACTTTTGGTGATGGATCCAAAAAGAAAGTTGAAGGGAAAAGAACCATTTCCATTCCCGGATTACCCTCCTTATCCAATGCTTTATTTGTTGATGGCTTGAAAGCCAATTTAATAAGCATTTCACATCTAAGTGATGAAGGATATTCCGTCTTGTTTAGCAAAGATGATTGCTCAATCCTAAAGCCCGATGGACAAACCTTGTTGAAAGGTATGAGATCTAGTGACAATTGTTATTGTCTTGAAGCTATAATAGTCTCAAACAATGTGTCCATGGATGAGCAAATAGAGTTGTGGCATGAAAGACTTGGCCACATGAACTTTAGGGATTTAAGAACCCTTGGAAAGTTCAATTGTGTGCGTGGCCTCCCTAAGCTTGGGAAGAAAGCCAATGGAATTTGTGGACCTTGCCAACAAGGAAAACAAACCAAAAGCATGCACAAAAAGGGCAAGTATCTCTCCACCAAGGAGCCCCTAGAGCTTCTCCAAATGGATCTCATGGGTCCTATGCTAACCGAGAGTTTAGGTGGAAAGAGATACATTTTTGTTTGTGTTGATGATTTCTCTAGATTTACATGGACATATTTTCTTAGAGCAAAATCTGAAACTTTTAATAAGTTTAAAATGCTTTGTACTAAATTACAAAATGAAATGAATTCTAATATTAAAAGCATTAAACGGATTAGAAGTGACCATGGGAGGGAGTTTGAGAATGCCTCTTTTGAAAGCTATTGTGATAGCTTAGGCATCTCCCATGAGTTTTCGGCTCCTAGGACACCTCAACAAAATGGAGTTGTTGAGAGGAAGAATATGGTCCTCCAAGAGATGGCTCGAGTGATGTTGCTTAGCAACAATGTCCCTAGGAACCTATGGGCCGAAGCCGTCATTACGGCTTGCTACATAGGGAATAGAGTTTTCCTAAGGCCCGGATCTAGAAACACCTCCTATGAGTTATGAAAGGGTAGGAAGCCAAATGCAAGCTACTTCCACACATTTGGAAGCAAATGCTACATTTTAAATGACCGTGATCAACTTGGCAAGTTTGATGCTAAGAGTGATGAGTGTATCTTTATTGGCTATGCCTTAAATAGTAGAGCCTATAGAGTTTTCAACTTGAAGACTCGAACCGTCATGGAATCATCGAATGTTGTCATTGATGATACAAGGCTCAAGTCTATTGACCATGAGGAGGAGGAAATTTTAGATGATGTCTCTCCTTTGGAGAGGGTTGTGGTGACTCCCAATGTTGGGACGTCCAATGACAATAATGAGGTCACATAACCTATTACTAGAGTCCCTCTTTTGGACTCTAATGAACCCGCTCCAGGGGTTAGAAGACTCCATAACAAAGAGGATGTTATTGGAGATGTGAATGAGGGTGTTAGGACTTGGCGTCAAATAGCTAATCTCATTAGCTTTACATGCTACACCTCTCAAATAGAACCCAAAAAGGTTGATGAAGCCTTGAATGATGAATTTTGGGTTCTTGCCATGCAAGAAGAGCTAAACCAATTCGAAATGAATGAGGTTTGGACTCTAGTTCCTAGGCCTAAAAGCTCACATGTGATAGGAACTAAGTGGATTTATAGGAATAAATCAGATGAGAATGGCAACATAGTGCGGAACAAGGCTAGAATTGTAACACAAGGGTACTCTCAAATTGAGGGTGTAAGGATTCCCGTTGTTTTTAATTGGCTTATTTCGTGATCAAACCATAAATGGGGATACTTTGTAAGGGTAGTTTAAATGTTGTTGTTAGTGCATTAGGCCCTTTGAAGACCTCATTATTGACAAGCACCAAAGGTAATATTCTAAGTGCTTTCTTGTCTTGAAGAGATAGTTGCACACACTCACAACTCATGCATATGTTTAATCTTTGTATGTTGTGTTTCTTTTTGTTGTGCATAAATGATTATTTACATCTCTTCTTGCTTGATTTTATGAGTGCATCTTATGTTGAAAACATCATAGCATTTAGGCTTTTAGGATGCATCTTGTTTGACTTTGTACCCCTTGCATGATTGCATGTGGGATGCAAATTTTGGGGCTGTGCGCTGGTCCACCAGCGCCGGTCGACCAGGGCCGCTCACCGGTGCAAATCGCCCAGTGGCGCGCCGCTGGTCGTGCGCTGGTGTGGACCAGCGCCGATCGCCCAGTATGGCGCCACTGGACTGGCGCTGGTGGCAGCGCCTGACGTCCAGCGCTCAAGCCAAAATTGGCTTGTGCGCTGGTCCTGCGCTGGTCCACCAGCGCAGGTCCACCAGCGCACAGAGTGATTTTCTGGCGAGTTTTCAAAACGACCTCACTTCACTTATGGCCTCTATATATATGCTAACTTGATTTTAGGTCATTTAGAAGAGTTCTTATTCATGCTTCATACTTAGGATATTTTTCAAGAGAAGAAAAATACACAAAGAACTCATTTTTAATTACTCAAACACAATTTCATGATCATCAATCATCATCTAGCATCATCTTAGATCATCTAGATGTCATCTAGCATGGAATCTTCATCATACTTTGCTTGGTAAGCTTTTCACTAATATCTTACATATTTTGTGTTTATTTTATCTAGCAATCTCAATTAATTACTTGATTGTTATTTTGTATGCTTTAGATACAAAATTGAGATTAGTATGATGTATGTTTGAGAAGTTGTATTGTGCTAGCATATTAGGTTTTGTACTTGATATTGATTAGCTTAACTATTTGACATGTCATTTAGTTTTGATATCTAGGATTGCTCTTAATTGCATATTAATCATCTTAGATAAGCATATAGGGTTTCCCTTGCTCTATGTTGCATTTTGGATATTTTCATATATTCACTTAGGGTTGTATTCTCTTCAAGAGAAGTTAAGTCTTGTGTGTAGCAATCGGGATTAGGTTGCTTAGATCGCAAGCAAAATCGGACTAGGTTCACTCATACCGGGATTAGGTAGGTGTGTGATTACTTCCGGGATTAGGTTGTAATCGTTTGCACATTTAGTGGATTCGAGGTTCGAGTGTGGCTTACTTACATAGCCCGTGGTTTTTCCCGTGAGGGTTTCCACGTAAAAATCAAGTGTCAATTTAACTTCCGCACCATATTACACTTGCTTGTTTATTTTATCTTGAGGGTAATTTCGTAATTTTGACTATCACGAAAAATTGGGTAAAAAGCGTAAAATCTATTCACCCCCCCTCTAGATAGTTTTATACACACCGTGCTATAATTAGTTTCAGAGGGTATCGATTTTGAGGAGACTTTTGCTTTCGTTGCCCGTTTAGAGTCCATTAGGCTTCTTTTGTCCATTTTTTGTGTGCACAAGTTCAAATTGCACCAAATGGATGTCAAGAGTGCCTTCCTCAATGGCTTCTTGCAAGAGGAAGTGTTTGTTGAACAACCGAAGGGGTTTGTGGATGCACACCACCCCAACCATGTCTATCGCCTCAAGAAGGCACTATATGGGTTGAAACAAGCACCGAGGGCTTGGTATGAGCGCCTCACTCAATTTCTTGTTGACAATAACTACACAAGCGGTAGTGTTGACAAGACACTATTCATCAAGAGAGACAATGATGAGCTTTTCATAGCTCAAATATATGTTGATGACATAGTGTTTGGCTCCACCAACAACACCAGGGTCCAACAATTTGTTGATGTCATGTCTCATGAATTTGAGATGAGTCTTGTTAGTGAGCTTAGTTACTTCCTAGGTTTGCAAATTAGGCAATTAGATGATGGGATCTTCATTACCCAAGCCAAATATGCCAAAAACCTAGTGAAGAAGTTTGGTTTAGAAAATGCCAAACATTGTGATACACCCATGAGTACCACTTTGAAGCTAAGCAAGGATGCTAGTGGTAAAAGTGTGGAACAAACGTTATATCGTGGCATGATAGGAAGCTTGCTTTATTTGACCGCAAGTAGGCTCGATATCTCCTTTAGTGTGGGTGTGTGTGCTAGGTACCAAGCGGATCCTAAGGAGTCCCATCTCTCTTCCGTAAAGAGAATCATTCGCTATATGAATGGGACATCCAACTATGGGATTTGGTACTCTTTTCACTAATGCTAGTCTTGTAGGCTTTAGTGATGCGGATTGGGCAGGAAATTGTGATGATAGGAAGAGCATATCGGGCGGTTGCTTCTTTCTAGGCAACAACTTGGTGTCTTGGTTTTGCAAGAAGCAAAACTCGATTTCCTTGTCCACGGCCGAGGCCGAGTACATAGCCGCGGGGAGTGGATGCACACAACTCCTATGGATGAAGCAAATGTTAGTAGACTACGGATTCAACCAAGGTACTCTCACTATCTTTTGTGATAACATGAGTGCCATTAATATTTCCAAGAATCCGGTCCAACATTCTAGAACTAAGTATATTGACATCCGCCATCACTTCATTAGAGAGCTTGTTGAAAATAAATGCATAGTACTTGAACATGTAGGTACTAATGATCAACTTGCGGACTTATTTACTAAACCCTTAGATGCCACTCGATTTAAAACTCTTAGTAGATCTATTGGAATATGTCTTGTGGAGTGATGTGATTTATGATTGACCCCATATGGGGAACTCAAGCAAAGAGAGCTATTTGCATTCTTGTCACTTGCAAAAAATTTGAAATATCTTATGCCTCTTCTTTTAATTGCTTGCGTAAGCTTGGTTGTACATATGTATATATGTTTTCAATTAAATAAGTGTGAACCTTGCTTGTTTACAATCCATGTCATATTTATGTTCAAACATGCATTTTTGGACTAGGAGATGTTCATAGGAAGTATGATTTGAATGACCTATAGTTATCTCCATGACATGATGATTCTTTTATAACATGCTAATGTCAAATGAAAAAGTATGAAATTCATATAACATGCTCACATGAAAAGCATGAATTGATGATTGCATATTCTTAAAATGCAAAACTTGTGTGAAAGCTTATGAGACTCAAAATGAATAAAGGATCTTGTATCCGTTCAAAGGAATTTATATTCCAATTGTCTCTCTTTCTTTATTAGTTGAACATGGCTACTATCATTCGGATATCTTATCCGGAAAAATCAAATAGGGTGCAAAGTCGCTCATGCCATGTTTCGCTTATAAAGTTGGATATAGTTGCTCTTAAATTGAAATCAATGATCTCTATATCCTTGCTTTTCTCATGACATTGGTGAAATTGATTTGACTTCTTATTTGAAACCTTTGTCATTTGCTTTGCCAAATACCATTGTATTTTGGACTTGAATGCTATATGTCTTGTATGCAAAGCATGTTGGATTCACACATTTTCTACAAATAAATCTCCTTGTTTCTTTCCAATTAATTGAGGTGCATAAAGTGACTTATATGTATATGCAAATATCTTGCATGCTTCTATCTCTCGTTGCTATGAGTGACCCGGTTGGGGACTACTCCTTTGCCTATATCATGACAAAAAGGGGGAGTAGGATATGGTAAGGGGAGTTGCAAAATATAGAAGCAATTGTGCATATTGGGGAGAACATTCATTGAGGGGGAGTAACCTATTGAGGGGGAGCATTGCATACACATACATTGCATAATGTTGTGCCTATTTTTTTTAAATGCAAATGCTTGTTATTGTTCTCACTTGATTAATCTCACACTTTACTTGTATTGGAAATGTTAGAAACTTTATTTTCAAGGGTTGAGTATTCTACAAGAGGTTGAAGACTTCAAGATGCATTTTCTTATCTCTTTGTAATGTAGAATATCATTGTAGTCCCGTAGTTTCTATTTCTTTGTGAGGAATCAATGTGAATGGTGGTTTTGTCACGAAATAGCCAAAGGGGGAGATTGTAAGGTTCCCATTTGTTGATTGGCTCATTTCGTGGACAAACCACATGTTGGGGTTCTTTGTAAGGGTAGCTTAGGAGTTGGTTTTATTGTTCAAAGCCCTTTCGAAGACCTCGTCTTGATAAGCACCGAAGGTAAATTCTTTGTGCTTACTTATCTTGAAGAGATAGTTGCACACACTCACTTAGCATTCTTGCATTTGGTGTGCATTCTCTTCCCATGTCACATTTCACAATTGCACCTTGATGTTGTATTTTGTTGTGTGCTTTTGTGCTTAGTAATTCGTTTCCCGATAGTATTCGGAAACGTCTGCGCATGCACTAGAATGTGCTTGGTTTTGTGCGAAGACCGCTTAAGGAGGATGCTCTAAGCTTCTTTTTTGGTTTCACCATCTTTGGTGATTCGGCGGTTGGATCGGCAGCCTGGCCGCCGAATGAAACCGCCGTTTGTTTCCAGAAATGTCTGGAGCAATTCTACGGTTGAGATCGGTGACCACCGACCGCCGATCGAAACCGCCGTTCATATCTGATGGTTTTTAATTCTCGGGTTTGATTCTGTGGTTGGTTTGGCGGTTTCGAAACCGCCGTTGCTTCCCTGTTTTCTCGGGAGCCATTTGGCGGTTGACATCGACGGTCTGGCCGCCGATTGAAACCGCCGATTGGCGCGTTTCTTTGAAACTTACTTAAACAACCTCACTTTGATTTGACCCCCTATATATATGCTATTTTGTCTTTAGGTCAATTAAGAGAGTTCATATTCAGATTTCATAATAAAGATATTTTTCAAAGAGAAGAAAAATTCCAAGAATTCATTTTTAATTACTCAAACACTTTTTCATGATCATCAATCATCATCTAGCAGCATCTTTGATCTTCTAGATGTCATCTTGCATGGATTCTTCATCATACTTTGCTTGGTAAGCTTTTCACTAATATCTTACATATTTTGTGTTTTTCTTAACAAGCAATCTCAATTAATTACTTGTATGTTATTATATATATTTTGGATACAAGTTTGAGATTAGTGTGATGTATGTTTGAGAAGTTGTTTTGTGATAGCTAATTAGGTTTTGTGCTTAATCTTGATTGGCTTAACTATTTGACCTGACATTTAGTTAGTAATATCTAGGATTGCTTTAATTGCAAATTCATCATCTTAGATAAGCATATAGGGTTTCCCTTGCTCTATGTTGCATTTGGATATTCATATATTCACTTAGGGTTGTATTCTCTTCATAGAGAAAGTAAGTCTTGTGTGTAGCTTCCGGGATTAGGTTGCTTAGATCGCAAGCAAATTGGACTAGGTTCACTCATACTGGGATTAGGTAGGTGTGTGATTACTTCCGGGATTAGGTTGTAATCGTTTACATATTTAGTGGATTCAAGGTTCGAGTGTGGCTTACTTACTAGCCCGTGGTTTTTTCCCGTGAGGGTTTCCACATAAAAATCAAGTGTTATTTACTTTCCGCCTTTTATACTTGATTTATTGCTTTATCTAGTTAGGGGTAATTTCATAATTTGACTTAATACGAAAAATTGGGTAATAAGCTTAAAATCTATTCACTCCCCCCCCCCCCCCCCCCCCCCCCCCCCCCCCCCCCCCTCCTAGATAATATTATACACACCGTGCTATAATTTGTTTCTCTTTGGGGTACCTAAGGCCATTATCATCGACCTAGGGAAGCAATTCGACAATTACAGCTTTAGGGACTACTGTGAAGACCTGAAGATTGAATACCGCTTCGCCTCAGTAGCTCACCCCCAAACAAACGGCCTGGTTAAAGCAACCAACAAGACAATCAAGAAGCTGCGGGAAGAAAAAGGGGCTTGGGTGGAACAGCTCCCTAACATCTTGTATGCTGATATAGTCAACTTCCTCACAAACAAGATTTTGCCAGCAGGCATGACAAGTCAAGGAAAAAAGAGATTCGTTTTCAATGCAAGACAGTACTTTTGGAACGACCCATACTTGTTCAAACACGAGGCAGACCAAATCATTAGAAGATGTATACCAGAGGATGAACAGTTAGACATCCTGAAGTTCTGCCATGAATTTCAATGCGGAGGCCACTACAGTTCTAGAAAGATAGCGATGAAGGTTCTTCAGTCGGGGTTCTATTGGACAACATTGTTCAAGGATGCTTACCACTTCTGCTTACGATGTGACCGATGTCAGAGAACAGGGAACATTGGTAAGAGGAATGAGATGCCGCAGTCAGGCCAAATGGTAGTAGAGATTTTCGATGTTTGGGGAATCGATTTCATGGGACCGTTCTGATCGCGCTCCAAATGTTCACATTTAGCGCTCCCTATTCCTAGCTTTTGTGTTCGTTTTCGAGCACTTTTGTGTATATAATATGTATTTTAGCTATGTGTAGGTAAAAATCCCTCAGAGTGGGTGTTAAAACCTAAATGGAAGAAAACAGGGGAATTCAGGGGCAAATATGTCATTGTGGAGAATCAAGGTTCAAAGTGTAATATTCGGGAAAGTATTGAATATTCTGTGAATAAGGAGAAGAGCAGGGGTGCATATTGTAATTGACCGCGCAAAGCACAGATCAGCCTGCCACGTCACGCTGACGTCAGGTCGTCTTCAAGCTACAGCTAGGTCACCTCGACCCGCGACGACCAGAGTTCGACCCGAGTTCGACCCGGTCGTGACCCGACTTCAACCTGACCTATTCCGGCCATTTTCCGATGGTTTTTCCGACCGTTCTCTGCCCAGATCGGTAGCCGGTCTCCTCCCAGTCACGATGGACCCACTTTGAGCCCCCCATCCAAAGTTTTCACTCTCCACCAAATCCTCCAAACTCCATGGCCATGCAAGCTCGCAAGCTTGGGTTGGCGGCTTCTTTCCCGCGTTCCAGAACGTCCAAACTCGCCGGGAGACGGCGGTTTCATGCCGCGGGAAGAAGCCAGCCGTCCAGAAGGTTCAAGCTCGCGGGAAACATCAATTTTTCCAAGGCGACTTCCGGCGGCGGGCATAAGCCCGCGAGGCAGAGTGAATGAGCTCGCCCAACTGGCCGACTCAAGAGGATTTTCAGATATTTTGGGATATTTTGATCCCCATTCTTGCCATATACACTTCCCACTATATATACATCACTATTTCCTCCCTTTTAAGAGTGTGCACCACCCAACTTTGCTCCAAGAACCACTTTCTTGGATTGAACATCACAAAAGAGAGAGAGCAACCTCTAAGCTTCCATGGGGGATTTTCCTCCATGGAAAGCCTTCCATGGAGGATTAGATACAAAGAGAAGGATGGTTCGTGTGTAAAAACCGAGCCATAGAAGTTCATAGGAATTAAGAGAGCTTTTGGAGGCTTGTCTTCAAGGGTAATCTTTACTACTCACCTCCTTGTATTTTCTTATGATGTGTAACTTATGTGGGAATATTTGTAAACCTAACACTTATGCTATAATATATGTTGTATTGTTCATTAGAATTGATTCAAGTATGTTCTATTCTTTGCTATCATTTATAATCTCTATTTATGATATTCATATGTGTTGAGAGTTAGATATTAATATGTATGTATGAATGAGATTAGGAGTAGATTAACTAATAATTTAGGAGTAGTTGTAATCAATTATCTCATTTATGTATGTATGTTAGTAGAAGACTCAATATGTATGTGTTTAGAATGATTAGGGTAATTGAGAGTTGAGTTTGTACTTGGATTATCATTTCAAGTATGAGTTTGACTATTAGCTTAATTGAATGGAAAAGGCTTAGCATAACTATGCTATGATAGCTTGGGTTAATGTTCTTGTGCTTAATGCGTCTAAACCCTAGACACAATCACTCTTCCGATTGGAGAGTGATGACATGATTTCAGGAATTCCCTAATCAAGATTCCAGGGTAATTTCCGTAATCAAGAGAACGAACCCTTACTCGAATTTAATGGAATTCACATGTTAAACAATCAACATGATCTCTATCTTGTGTTTGGTAAACTTATATCCCATATGTGTTTCATGTTTTGCTTTTCTCCAAGCCACCATTATTTTTGTAGTTAGGGTGTCTTGCCTTTAGGAGTAGATTAACTTAATTAGGAGTAGATTAATTCGATAGCCAAGACACCCGGCTACATTTCTATCCTAGTTAGTTACACCTCCACACACACACATCACACACTGTTTTCCTTTTTACATGCTTTAATAAACACTAGAACTAGATACAGTTAACGAATCCATTCCCTGTGGAACGAACCGTACTTGCCGCTATGCGATCGTAACGATCCATGCGCTTGCGGAAAAACATACGCGCCCCATTTATTTTACGATAGTTTATAGAACTATCGCGTGTCCCGCGTGCGCCGATCGAGTTGTTGGCGCCACCGGGGATACTTTATTATAGACCGTCACGGGGCACGTCACATTCCCACCATCGGACGGATACAGCTACATCCTGGTAGCCGTGGACTACGTTTCTAAATGGATTGAAGCCATAGCCACGAAGACCAATGACAGTAAAGTAGTTGTGAAGTTTGTAAGGGGCACGATTTTCTCCAGGTTCGGGACTTCACGGGCCATCATAAGTGATGGGGGAAGTCACTTTTGTAACAAGATATTCGCCACACTGCTGAAGAAATATAGTGTGAATCACAAGGTTGCAACCCCCTATCACCCTCAGACCTCCGGTCAAGTAGAAGTCAGTAACAGACACATCAAGCAAATCCTTGAAAAGACGGTGAACACAAGTAGGAAAGATTGGTCGTTCAAGTTGAATGATGCCTTATGGGCTTACAGAACTGCTTTCAAAACTCCAATTGGGATGACACCCTATCGTTTGTGTTAGGATTCCCGTTGTTTTTAATTGGCTTATTTCGTGATCAAACCATATGTGGGGATGCTTTGTAAGGGTAGCTTAGATGTTGTTGTTATTGCCTAGGCCCTTTTGAAGACCTCACTATTGACAAGCACCAAAGGTAATATTCTAAGTGCTTACTTGTCTTGAAGAGATAGTTGCACACACTCACAACTCATGCATATGTTTAATCCTTGTATGTTGTGTGTCTTTTATGTGTGCCTTAATGCTCATTAACATCTCTTCTTGCATGTTAGGTTGATTGCATCTTGCATTGCCCATTGCATCTTCATGCACATTTTTGGAATTCAAGCTTTGCATTGGGCGCTGTTCAAAGCGCTCTACAAAGCGCTGTTCGAACAGCGCCCATCACACCTGATGCAAAAAATGTGAATTAAATGCATCAGGTCTGATGCAATTTATTGGGCGCTGTACGTGGCGCTGTACAAAGCGCTGTTCGTACAGCGCCCCTCTGTTTCCTCGTGAAAACAGAGCAAGGGCGCTGTACAGGCGCTGTACAAGGGCGCTCTACGTACAGCGCCCAAGGCAAATAGTGGGCAAACTTATCAAAACGACCACACTTTGTTTTGGCCCCCTATATATATGCCACTTTGACTTTAGGTCAATCACAAGAGTTCATATTCAGATTCCATACTTAGGAGATTTTTCAAAGAGAAGAAAAATTCCAAAGAACTCATTTTTAATTACTCAAACACTTGTTCCATGATCATCAATCATCATCTAGCATCATCTTAGATCATCTAGATGACATCTTGCATGGATTCTTCATCATACTTTGCTTGGTAAGCTTTTCACTAATATCTTACATATTTTGTGTTTCTCTTATTTAGCAATCTCAATTTAATTACTTGTATGTGATTTTATATTCCTTGAATACAAGATTGAGATTAGTATGATGTATGTTTGAGAAGTTGTATTGTGCTAGCATATTAGGTTTTGTGCTTGATATTGATTAGCTAAACTAATTGACATGTCATTTAGGTTTGATATCTAGGATTGTTCTTAATTGCATATTAATCATCTTAGATAAGCATATAGGGTTTCCCTTGCTCTATGTTGCATTTTGGATATTTTCACATATTCACTTAGGGTTGTATTCTCTTCAAGAGAAGCTAAGTCTTGTGTGTAGCAATCGGGATTAGGTTGCTTAGATCGCAAGCAAAATCGGACTAGGTTCACTCATACCGGGATTAGGTAGGTGTGTGATTACTTCCGGGATTAGGTTGTAATCGTTTGCACATTTAGTGGATTCGAGGTTCGAGTGTGGCTTACTTACATAGCCCGTGGTTTTTCCCGTGAGGGTTTCCACGTAAAAATCAAGTGTTAATTTAATTTCCGCACCATATTACACTTGCTTGTTTATTTTATCTTGAGGGTAATTTCGTAATTTTGACTAACACGAAAAATTGGGTAAAAAGCGTAAAATCTATTCACCCCCCCTCTAGATAGTTTTATACACACCGTGCTATAATTAGTTTCAATTGGTATCAGAGCGGGTTCCTAGACATTCATAGGTGATCCTTGCTTATTTTGGTGTGTTTTGCATTTTGTGTGATTTTTGATCATTCATACATTTGCATTCATTTCATTCATTCATAAACACTATGAGTGGAAACGGTGGAAACGGTGGTAGCAACGAAGGTGCTTCTAGCACAAGGCCTCCACTTCTTACCGGTTTGAACTATTCCCAATGGAAAGGGAAGATGGAATCCTACATATGCCAAATTCACGACCGTGCATGGATGGCGGTGGAAGACGGATATGATCTCCCTATGATGACTCCCACGGGGGGAGGAGAAGATGTTTTGAAGCCTAAGGCGCAATGGAACGCGCAAGAGTTTGAGGCTTCAAAGTGGAATAGGAAGGCGATGCATGCCATCTTGTGTGCTATAGACGAAAATCAATACAAGTTGATTCAAAATACTAGGATAGCTAAGGAAGCATGGGACATCCTAGAGATTGCACATGAGGGAACCGAAGTGGTGAAGGACTCTAAGCTTCAAGTCCTCCAAACTCAATTCGAGATGCTCAAGATGGAGGAGAATGAGTGCTTCAACGACTTCGAGATCAAGTTGATGGATATAGTCAACCAAAGTCATCAACTTGGTGATCCATATTCGGATAGGAGAATCAAGCAAAAGATTATGAGATCTCTACCCGATAGGTTTGAATCTAAGGTGACGGCTTTAGAAGAAAATAGTGGATATAAGGATATGAAGCCGAGTGAGGTGATTGGGAGACTTCTAGCTTATGAGTCTAGGAAGGGGCCCATCTCCACACCTCCTAAAAAGCAAAAAGGAATTGCTTTGAAGACCTCCAAGGATGAAAAGGAGGCAAAGAAGGTTGACTCGGATGAAGACCTTGCCTTGTTTGTAAAAAGGTTAAACAAGGTTATGAAGTTTAGAAGGAAGAGCTTTGGGTCAAAAGGTCAAGATTTGAAGAAAAAGGGTTCTTTCAAGAAGTTTGAACCTAGGCAAGAAAGGACCGAAAGGAAAGGGGTCCGTTGTTTCGAGTGTGGTGGCATAGGTCATTTTGCCCCCGATTGTGCAAATCATGTTGAGAAGAAAAAGGGGAAAGTGATGGCCGCCACTTAGAGTGGAAGTAGTGATGACTCCTATGAGGGAGATGAGTCTTCGGATGATGAAGAGCTCATGGCTAATCTCCTAGCTTTTGCCTCCTCCCATAAAAGCAAAAGTGCTAGTAAAAGAGAGGAAATGAGTCAAGAGGAAAATGACTCAAGTGAAGTAGAAAGTGATTCCTCTTCTAACTCCATGAATGGATTTATGGAGAAAAAGGAGTTTGCTAAATATCATGCCGAATTTAATGATTTAGCAATCAAGAGCACAAGAAAGATCAAGATGTTGAGAGAAGAAAATCTTGAGCTTGCATCTCATAATGACCACTTAAGTGAACAAGTGGAAAAATTCAAGAAGATGGAAGATAAGCTAAAAGAGGAGTTAGTCTTATCTAGGAGGAATGAGGATAGTCTAAAGAGGGAGCTTGAAGAAGTTAGAGAATCTATGACTAGGATGGATTCTAGCACCAAGAAGCTTGACCATATGCTTGGTGTTGGAAAGAGTCCATGTGACAAGAGGGGTCTTGGGTATGAAGATGGCAAGAAGATCTCAACCTCTAACAAGACCGTATTTGTCAAGAGCTTGAAGAAAGAAGAAACTTCATTTGTGCAACTTCCTAGGAAGAAGTTAGAAATAGGACAAAGTTCAAATGCTCAAGTGAAGATGGGGCCAAGAAGGCAACCTCAAGCTCAACCCCCTAAGGTTCCTCAAGCCAACATTTCTCCTCAAATGGTTCACAAAGGAAAGAGGCCTATCATGCAACCTCAAGCTTGGAAGCAACCTAGACCGGTTCAACAACGAAGACGCATTGAACCCTTTCTTCCACAAAGACAAGGACAAGGTATGATTCCTTATTTTACTCCTATTTGTCATTTTTGTGGATTTGTTGGTCATATTAGACCACAATGCTTTCGCTATATAAAAATGTGCAAAACTAGAAGCATGATAGAGAAGAAAAAGAAAAGAGCCATGATGCATGTTCCTAGGAATAATAATATTGATTTGCATGATCCTAGGAATAATAGAGCACATGTACCAAAGACCACTAAGAAAGCTAAAATTGTTGCTAAGTGGATTAGAAAGAATGAAAATGTTTGCCATGTTGCACAAATAGCCTTGAAGGTAAATTCTTCTAATTTTTGGTATTTGGATAGTGGGTGCTCTAGGCACATGACGGGAAACAAGAGTTTCTTCAAGACTCTTGTTATGGAGGAAGGTGGATATGTCACTTTTGGTGATGGATCCAAAAAGAAGGTTGTAGGGAAATGATCCATTTCCGTTCCCGGTTTACCCTCCTTATCCGATGCTTTATTTGTTGATGGCTTGAAAGCCAATTTAATAAGCATTTCACATCTAAGTGATGAAGGATATTCCGTCTTGTTTAGTAAAAATGATTGCTCAATCCTAAAGCCCGATGGACAAACCTTATTGAAAGGTATGAGATCTAGAGACAATTGTTATTGTCTTGAAGCTAGAATAGTCTCAAACAATGTGTCCATGGATGAGCAAGTTGAGTTGTGGCATGAAAGACTTGGCCACATGGACTTTAGGGATTTAAGAACCCTTGGAAAGTTCGAGCGTGTGCGTGGCCTCCCTAAGCTTGGGAAGAAAGCCAATGGTATTTGTGGACCTTGCCAACAAGGAAAACAAACCAAAAGCATGCACAAAAAGGGCAAGTATCTCTCCACCAAGGAGCCCCTAGATCTTCTCCACATGGATCTCATGGGTCCTATGCAAACCGAGAGCTTAGGTGGAAAGAGATACATTTTTGTTTGTGTTGATGATTTCTCTAGATTTACATGGACATATTTTCTTAGAGAAAAATCCAAAACTTTTGATAAGTTTAAAATGCTTTATACTAAATTGCAAAATGAAATGAATTCTAACATTAGAAGCATTAAACGGATTAGAAGTGACCATGGGAGGGAGTTTGAGAATGCCTCTTTTGAAAGCTATTGTGATAGCCTAGGCATCTCCCATGAGTTTTCCGCTCCTAGGACACCTCAACAAAATGGAGTTGTTGAGAGGAAGAATAGGGTCCTCCAAGAGATGGCCCGTGTCATGTTGCTTAGCAACAATGTCCCTAGGAACCTATGGGCCGAATCCATCAACACGGCTTGCTATATAGGAAATAGAGTGTTCCTAAGGCCCGGTACTAGAAACACCTCCTATGAGTTTTGGAAAGGCAAGAGGCCAAATGTTAGCTACTTCCACACATTTGGGAGCAAATACTACATTTTAAATGACCGTGATCAACTTGGCAAGTTTGATGCTAAGAGTGATGAGGGTATCTTTATTGGCTATGCCTTGAATAGTAAAGCCTACAGAGTTTTCAACTTGAAGACTCGAACCGTTATGGAATCATCGAATGTTATCATTGATGATACAAGGCTCAAGTCCAAAGACCATGAAAAGGAGGATGTTTTAGAGGATGACTCTCCTTTTGGAGAGGGTTGTGGTGACTCCCAATGTTGGGACATCTAATGAAGTCACACAACCTAGTACTAGAGTTCCTAACTTGGACTCTAATGAACCCGCTCCATGGGTTAGAAGACTCCATAACAAAGAAGATGTTATTGGAGAAGTTAATGAGGGTGTTAGGACTAGGCGTCAAATAGCTAATCTAATTAGCTTTACATGCTACACCTCTCAAATAGAACCCAAAAAGGTTGATGAAGCCTTGAATGATGAATTTTGGGTTCTTGCCATGCAAGAAGAGCTAAACCAATTCGAAAGGAATGAGGTTTGGACTCTAGTTCCTAGGCCTAAGACCACTAATGTCATAGGCACAAAATGGATATTTAGGAACAAATCCGATGAGGATGGCAACATTGTGCGGAACAAGGCTAGACTTGTAGCACAAGGGTACTCTCAAATTGAGGGTATCGACTTTGAGGAGACTTTTGCTCCCGTTGCCCGCTTAGAGTCCATTAGGCTTCGCTTGTCCATCTCTTATGTGCACAAGTTCAAATTGCACCAAATGGACGTCAAGAGTGCCTTCCTCAATGGCTTCTTGCAAGAGGAAGTGTTTGTTGAACAACCTAAGGGGTTTGTGGATTCACACCACCCCAACCATGTCTATCGCCTCAAGAAGGCACTATATGGGTTGAAACAAGCACCGAGGGCTTGGTATGAGCGCCTCACTCAATTTCTTGTTGACAACAACTACACAAGAGGTAGTGTTGATAAGACACTATTCATCAAGAGAGATAATGATGAGCTTTTTATAGCTCAAATATATGTTGATGATATAGTTTTTGGCTCCACCAACAACACCAAAGTCCAACAATTTGTTGATGTTATGTCTCATGAATTTGAGATGAGTCTTGTTGGTGAGCTTAGTTACTTCCTAGGTTTGCAAATTAGGCAAATGAATGATGGGATTTTCATAACCCAAGCCAAATATGCTAAGAACCTAGTGAAGAAGTTTGGTTTAGAGAATGCCAAACGTTGTGATACACCCATGAGTACCACTTTGAAGCTAAGCAAGGATGCTAGTGGTAAAAGTGTGGAACAAACTCTATATCGTGGCATGATAGGTAGCTTGCTTTATTTGACCGCAAGTAGGCCCGATATATCTTTTAGTGTGGGTGTGTGTGCTAGGTACCAAGCGGATCCTAAGGAGTCCCACCTCTCTTCCGTAAAGAGGATCATTCGCTATGTGAATGGGACATCCAACTATGGGATTTGGTACTCTTTTGACACTAATGCTAGTCTAGTTGGCTTTAGTGATGCGGATTGGGCAGGAAATTGTGATGATAGGAAGAGCACATCGGGCGGTTGCTTCTTTCTAGGCAACAACTTGGTGTCTTGGTTTTGCAAGAAGCAAAACTCAATTTCCTTGTCCACGGCCGAGGCCGAGTACATAGCCGCGGGGAGTGGATGCACACAACTCCTATGGATGAAGCAAATGCTAGTAGACTACGGATTCAATCAAGGTACTCTCACTCTCTTTTGTGATAACATGAGTGCCATTAATATTTCCAAGAATCCGGTTCAACATTCTAGAACTAAGCATATTGACATCCGCCATCACTTCATTAGAGAGCTTGTTGAAAATAAATGCATAGTACTTGAACATGTAGGTACTAATGATCAACTTGCGGACTTATTTACTAAACCCTTAGATGCTACCCAATTTAAAACTCTTAGTAGATCTATTGGGATATGTCTTGTGGAGTGATGTTCTATGATTGACCCCATATGGGGAACTCAAGCAAAGAGAGCTATTTTGCATTCTTGTATCTTGCAAAAAATTTGAAATAACTTATGCCTCTTCTTTTATTTGCTTGAGTAAGCTTGGTTGTACATATGTATATATGCTTTCAAATTCTATAAGTGTGAACCTTGCTTGTTTACAATCCATGTCATATTTATGTTCAAACATGCATTTTTGGACTAGGAGATTTACATAGGAAGTATGATGTGAATGACCTATAGTTATCTCCATGACATGATGTTTCTTAAATAACATGCTAATGCTAAATGAAAAAGCATGAAATTCATACAACATGCTCACATGAAAAGCATGAATTAATGATTGTATATTCTTAAAAATGCAAAACTTGTGTGAAAGCTAATGAGACTCAAAATGAATAGAGGATCTTGTATCCGTTCAAAGGAATTTACATTCCAAATGTCTCTCTTTCTTTATTAGTTGAACATGGTTACTATCATACGGATATCTTATCCGGAAAAATCTAATAGGGTGCAAAGTCGCTCATGCCATGTTTCGCTTATAAAGTTGGATATAGTTACTCTTAAATTGAAATCAATAATCTCTATATCCTTGCTTTTCCCATAACATTGGTGAAATTGGTTTGAATTCTAATTAGAAACCTTTGTCATTTGCTTTGCCAAATACCATTGTATTTTGGACTTGAATGCTATATGTCTTGTATGCAAAGCATGTTGGATTCACACATTTTCTCAAATAAATCTCCTTGTTTCTCTCAAATTAATTGAAGTGCATAAAGTGACTTATATGTATATGCATATCTTGCATGCTTCTATCTCTCGTTGCTTTGAGTGACCCGGTTGGGGACTACTCCTTTGCCTATATCATGACAAAACGGGGGAGTAGGAAATGGTAAGGGGAGTTGCAAAATATAGAAGCTTTTGTGCATTTTGGGGAGAACATACATTGAGGGGGAGTAACCCTTTGAGGGGGAGCATTGCATTTATCATTCATTGCATACATTTGCTAATGTTGTGCCTAAACTCTAAAAATGCAAATGCTTGGTATTGTTCTCACATGATTAATCTCACACTTTACTTGTATTGGAAATGCTAGAAACTTTATTTTCAGGGCTTGATTGTTCTACAAGAGATTGAAGACTTGAAGTTTTTACTTTCTTATCTCTTTGTAATGTAGATAATCATTGTAGTTCCGTAGTTTCTAATTCTTTGTGAGGAATCAATGTGAGTGGTGGTTTTGTCACGAAATAGCCAAAGGGGGAGATTGTTAAGATTCCCGTTGTTTTTAATTGGCTTATTTCGTGATCAAACCATATGTGGGGATGCTTTGTAAGGGTAGCTTAGATGTTGTTGTTATTGCTTAGGCCCTTTTGAAGACCTCACTATTGACAAGCACCAAAGGTAATATTCTAAGTGCTTACTTGTCTTGAAGAGATAGTTGCACACACTCACAACTCATGCATATGTTTAATCCTTGTATGTTTTGTGTCTTTTATGTGTGCCTTAATGCTCATTAACATCTCTTCTTGCATGTTAGGTTGATTGCATCTTGCATTGCCCATTGCATCTTCATGCACATTTTTGGAATTCAAGCTTTGCATTGGGCGCTGTTCAAAGCGCTCTACAAAGCGCTGTTCGAACAGCGCCCATCACACCTGATGCAAAAAATGTGAATTAAATGCATCAGGTTTGATGCAATTTATTGGGCGCTGTACGTGGCGCTGTACAAAGCGCTGTTCGTACAGCGCCCTTCTGTTTCCTCGTGAAAACAGAGCAAGGGCGCTGTACAGGCGCTGCACAAGGGCGCTCTACGTACAGCGCCCAAGGCAAATAGTGGGCAAACTTATCAAAACGACCACACTTTGTTTTGGCCCCCTATATATATGCCACTTTGACTTTAGGTCAATCACAAGAGTTCATATTCAGATTCCATACTTAGGAGATTTTTCAAAGAGAAGAAAAATTCCAAAGAACTCATTTTTAATTACTCAAACACTTGTTCCATGATCATCAATCATCATCTAGCATCATCTTAGATCATCTAGATGACATCTTGCATGGATTCTTCATCATACTTTGCTTGGTAAGCTTTTCATTAATATCTTACATATTTTGTGTTTCTCTTATTTAGCAATCTCAATTTAATTACTTGTATGTGATTTTATATTCCTTGAATACAAGATTGAGATTAGTATGATGTATGTTTGAGAAGTTGTATTGTGCTAGCATATTAGGTTTTGTGCTTGATATTGATTAGCTAAACTAATTGACATGTCATTTAGTTTTGATATCTAGGATTGTTCTTAATTGCATATTAATCATCTTAGATAAGCATATAGGGTTTCCCTTGCTCTATGTTGCATTTTGGATATTTTCACATATTCACTTAGGGTTGTATTCTCTTCAAGAGAAGCTAAGTCTTGTGTGTAGCAATCGGGATTAGGTTACTTAGATCGCAAGCAAAATCGGACTAGGTTCACTCATACCGGGATTAGGTAGGTGTGTGATTACTTCCGGGATTAGGTTGTAATCGTTTGCACATTTAGTAGATTCGAGGTTCGAGTGTGGCTTACTTACATAGCCCGTGGTTTTTCCCGTGAGGGTTTCCACGTAAAAATCAAGTGTTAATTTAATTTCCGCACCATATTACACTTGCTTGTTTATTTTATCTTGAGGGTAATTTCGTAATTTTGACTAACACGAAAAATTGGGTAAAAAGCGTAAAATCTATTCACCCCCCTTCTAGATAGTTTTATACACACCGTGCTATAATTAGTTTCAGTTTGATCTTTGGGAAGGCTTGCCATTTTCCAGTGGAATTAGAGCATAATGCTTACTGGGCACTCCAGAAGCTAAACTTTGATATGGACGAGGCAGGGGAAGAACGTAAACTTCAACTGAATGAACTCCAGGAACTCCGGGATGAAGCATATGAGAATGCAAAAATCTATAGAGAGAAGACCAAGAGAATGCATGACAAGAAAGTAATCCTCAAGGATTTGTGTCGGGGATGTTAGTCCTCCTATTCAACACTAGGTTAAAGCTGTTTCCAGGAAAGCTCAGATCGAGATGGTATAGGCCGTATAGGATACTCCAAATATTCCCATATGGAGCCGTCGAGCTACTGAATGAGAAAAATGGGGATACATTCAAGGTAAATGGGCATCGAGTGAAGCCATATCTGCAAGGAGCGGATGAAGTTAGGATTTTGGAATAGGTAGCACTTACAGAGCCGTAGAGCTCTCATGCGTCTTGCCTAGATGGAAAATCTCGTGCTAGGTGGGAGGCACCCCACCCAGGTACAATTTTCTTACCTAGTGTTATTTACGTATTTAAATGTTTATATATATATATGGTTGTTTGTTTTGTGTTGATTTTATTGTTGCTATATCTAAACTCTAACTAACCATGTTCGCAATTACATTGAGGACAATGTTTGGTTTAGGTTTGGGGGTGTGGCGCAATTTTTGTATTTTGTGTTTTTGTAGGATTGTTATAACTTATGTGTATATTATGTGATATATATGGACTTGTTGAAAAAATTTTCAAATCTCTGGAAATTGGTTTGAGGGTTGTTACTTATATATGCCAATGGAACATTCCATACTTGCTTTGGAAGCTAAATTTTGACTAAAATGCATGCCATCTAAGCTGTTGCACCACTATAAATATGCTTGTACAGTGCCAATTTTTGGATGTTTAGGTGAAGGAACCTTAGACTGTTTGATCCTAGGGGAATTGAGGAGACTACCCATGTGAGTAATTGAGCCTGTGCTGATTAATTGAGAGGGTATAATCCATTCTTCTTGTAAAAAAACACTATTCAAATGTAGGATGCATTGAGATCTCATTCATATGCACTAGTATTGATTGCCATTGAACAGGAAATATTGTGGACTACTTGTGAAATTTGTATTCCCTTATTAGAAGGTCTGATAGAGATGATCCTAGTCATGTGTGTTTAGCTGCATTATCCAAACACTGTCCTTATTATGTGTGCTCCAATTGCCAAATTTGAGGCCAAACACAACCATTCATTTCATCAACACATACATCCATACACACCAACCACATGAAATCCATATATATTGATCATAGTTGCATAAGTAAAAATGCAAGTAGATAGCTCAATTCTATAAATAGCGTGTACTCAGACAATGATAGAAAACTGTGCAATAAAGAGGCTACATTGTAAAGGTGTAAAAATAAACACTTAAAGCCATGATACCTAATTGATTGAATACTTGTAGTAAGTACCAATCAGCACATCATCAAATTGTTAACTTAGCCTAGACGCTTGTGGACATTGAAAAAAATGAGCTAGTAAAGTGATTGAAAGGTTGATCAACATCTTTAGGATTCCATCAAATTCATTCCACTCACCATAAATTACCCATGGCCCCATTACACCAAGGAAAGCCCTAATGGATCTGTGAGAAGTCTAAGTTGGGAATACGAGTCAAACATTTTCTCTCCACGTTCATGGTTATCAATTCATTCATGAGACTTGACATTATGAAAGTGCGTTGTTTCTATATTCACATGCGTTATATTCGAATTCTATATTCATACACTTAATTCGCATGTGATTGAAGAGAGTTAACCTAGGATTCTGAGAGAAGAAAGAGATGGATCTATGAGAAATAGAAGTCGAGGCGAATTTACCTTAGGCAGATAATTTACTGATTCTTGGACCAAAAACATCCAAATTATTGGCATACGAGTATTATGTGTTGTTACTACTGAAGTGGAATTTTATTAGTCCTAATTGAGAATGCTTAGCTTGCATGATTTTCTGTTGTAATACACAAGGTAACCCCTCAATAGTAGATTACAGAGTTACGTTTGTGGGTATCGTATCTGGTAAACCCTCAGGAGACTACACTCCTCCTACTAGGGGCACCTAGAGGTTTAAAAGGCATGTGGTACGTGCTAAGTACCATCGTGTTTCCTACGAAAATGGATTAGTTAATTGTTATTAATAAGTAGTAGAGTTGTTCTTTCTTTCGTTGTTTTGCTCGAGGACGAGCAAAAGATAGGTTTGGGGGTCTGATCGCGCTATGAATGTTCACATTTAGCGCCCCTAATTCCTACCTTTTGTGTCCGTATTCGAGCACTTTTGTGTGCATAACATGTGTTTTTGTTAAGTTCAGGTAATTTGACCAGTCAGGAAGGTTTTTGCATCAAAGTGGTTAAAAGAGGAGCAAAACCATTAGAAGAAGACACGGCTGGATATAAGCCGCCATCCAGGGAGCTCTGAAGTCGCCAGAAATCATGGTGGGTTCATGAGGCGGGAATATTCCAGCCTTCCTAAAGGTCTGAAGTCGCTAGAATCACAGTGAGTTTTGCATGGCGGGTTCATGAGGCGGGAATATTCCAGCCTTCCTGAAGGTCTGAAGTCGCCAGAATCACAACGAGTTTGCATGGCGGGTTCATGAGGCGAGAATATTCCAGCCTTCCCGAAGGTCTGAAGTCGCTAGAAGCACAGCGAGTTCATACTTTGGGAAATAAGCCGCATGTATCTTTTTTGAAGCCGCGGCGAGTTCGTGACGGCGGGAAAGAAGACGCCCAGAAACTCACCAAGGGCCGCGGCGGGTTACTGCGGCGGGTTTGAACCCGCGGAATGAACCCGCCCAAGGCACGTCCAAAGGCCAATTTGGCATTTCTTGCCTCATTTGAAGAAAAACACATATATACTTCTCTCTACTACTGAACAAGTGTGACAAAAATAATATAGAATAGTTCTTAGTAGTTTTTGGTTAATTTATCATAGAATAGATTAGTGGTTAAGAAGCTTTCACTTGTAATCTTTGTAGCTAAAAGGTATTGATCTTAGTAAGTACCTTGCTCATCAATCTTCTGAAGGTTATTTGTGATCATTTGGTTTGTATTGCTGTGGAGGAAGGAGAGGTCGGCCTTGATTCTTCGAGGGTAGTATTTCTTCCTTTTGTTTATTAACATGCTATACTTGATGATCATGTGTAACTAAACACTTTGTTGGGGAATTCATGAAAGTATTGATGTAATCACTTATTACCACTTTTTCTTATATGAATCACTTGTGTTTGTATGCTTGAATTGATGAAATCATGTCATATATCTCATAATTTTTAGAAGCATGGATTGGTTAGTTTAGAGTAAATGAAATACTAAATTCTTGATGTTGAATTGAGTATTGTCATTTAATACTACTTGATAGAGTGTGTGTGTTCATATAATATTCTAAGAATTCACTCTATAGGCTTAATTCCACAACTTACATTCATTGATGATTAATCTAAACTTAGAGGATTCATTAAGTGAATGGTTGATTGTGCCGATGGCATAAGTGGAACAACACTAGTGATTTGATCTTTAGTGCATAAAAGTATACATCATTACTGAATTCATACATTCCCTAACATGTTAGCTTATCAATTATAATCTTTTATCAACACCTTAGTTTAATTCCGTAAAATACTCACTAATTCTAGCATTTACCAGTTACTTGATTCCCTGTGGACCGATACCCTTACTTTGTACACTATACTAGCATAACGACTTGTACGATTGCAAAGGGTGAAATACTCTCGCATTCAGTAATATAACCGTGGTAATTTAGAACATATTATAGTGTAATTAGAGACCTGGTTAGGACGTGTTAGTTATCCATCATCTCCTCCCCATATCCCTTTGCGGTATAGGGAGCAAACCTCATTGGCCCATTGCCTGACGGGACAAAGCAAGCCAAGTATGCGGTTGTCGCCATAGACTATTTCACCCGGTGGGTAAAGGCAGAGCCGCTCACCGATATAACAGAGGCAAATACGACCGCTTTCATCAAGAAAAACGTGGTATGTAGGTTTGGGGTCCCCGTGGCAATAATCACCGACTTAGGCAAGCAGTTTGACAACTACAGCTTCAAGGACTACTGTGACGATTTAAGGATTGAGTGTCGCTTTGCCTCAGTATCCCACCCCCAAACAAATGGCTTGGTCGAATCCACAAACAAAACCAACAAGAAATTATTGAAGAAGAAGCTGCAGGAGGAAAAGGGGGCCTGGGTGGACCAGCTCCCAAACATCTTATGGGCCTACCGGACCACCAAAAGGACCGTAACTGGAGAAACCCCCTACTCGCTAGCCTTTGGGGTCAAAGCTGTTCTACCAATCGAGCTGAAGCTTCCCAGCTTCCGCACGCAACTCTACAATCCGGAAGACAATGAGAACAAGCTCAGGGCATGCCTAGATCTAATAGAAGAAAAGCAGGCCGGGGTGGCCTAGAGGATGCAGCCTACCAGCAGAAGATTGCCCGCTGTTTCAACAAGGGTGTCAAGATCTGGAGCTTCATGGAGGGTGACCTAGTACTGAGGAAAGTCACACAGAATACTCGTCGCCGCTCTGATGGTGTCCTCGCTCCTAATTGGGAAGGTCCATACCTTATCAAGGCAAAGGTGAGTTAGGGAGGATACAAGTTGATGGACCTCGACGGAGACCCTATTAGACACACCTGGAACGCCGATCACTTGAAGAGGTTCTACCCCTAGCGGCAGCGTGGGAAGGATCAAGAGAAAGAGCGTGGGAATCCCACTGTAAATAGTACTAGTTCATTTTGTTCACTTTCCATGTAGGCGTGACCCGACAGGCACTTGAGAGCCGGGGTTCAGCCACACAATGAAGCGGCTTTGACCACCTGTACCTAGGGTGTTTTCGCCCCCCTTTTGAATGAATGAATGAATGAAAAGTTGTTCTCCACAGTTGATCATATCAATTTTCTCTTGTTAAGTACCGGGTACCTCAGATGAGCTACCACGATGCCTTGGGCTGGGTACGAGACCCCCCAAGAAGGGACTTGGGCTTAAGTGGCCATGGTTGCCTACCAAGTCTAGGAGATACCGGGTACCTCAGATGAGCTACCACGATGCCTTAGGCTGGGTACGAGACCCCCCAAGAAGGGACTTGGGCTTAAGTGGCCATAGTTGCCTACCAAGTCTAGGAGATATCGGGTACCTCAAATGAACTACTATGATATCGTGGGTTGGGTATGAGGCCCCCTTTTTAATGGACTTAGGCTTAAATAGCCTTGCCCGCCTACCCGGTTTGAGCAATACCGAGTACCTTGACCAGGATGGTTAACATTGCATAAATATTATTGTTAACTGCCAAAATTGGCAGGGATCAAAAAAGAATTTTCTACTAGCTTTGAGAAGAAAGCCGGGATCCAAAGTAGAAGAAAAAATGTCCGGGTACCCCGCATGATAGTTGACGGACAAGAGGAAGAGCCTTCACCCACTCCGATCAGGTCCAAAAATTCCCGGGACCATGAAAAGCACCAGGAAGCCTAAAAAATGAATGGAGGCTTGGAGGACACGGCCATCACAAGGTCCTAGTACCTAACTACCTCGAGTACCCCGGTACCTGAATATCTGGATACCCCGGCATCTGCAAACATCATCTTACAGGAAACACGAGGGACGCAGGGTATCCGGGATACCTCCGACCAGCGAAACACGTGGCATAAACATGACAAGGTATATACCAGGGTCCCAGTAGGCAGACCCCGCAGAAGCAGGAGGGGGGCACACCGAAAAATAAACTACAAACACTAAAACGTCACCGTTCAAGATAAAAAGTCAAGTTACAAACACGATATTCATTCCCGCCGTTTAAAAAAACCTATTTTAAATAGGAGTCAATTCATCAGGGACCAAGAAGGAAGGAATCGCCTGATCTTTAGGGATCAATTTCCCGACGAAATTAGCGGACTCCAAAAAAGGCCCGTGCAGCACTAAAACCCTAGACTGAAGTTCTAGGAGTGCTCTGTAGGAAAGGAGGCCTATATATATATTGATAATATGATGACAGAGAGCGAGGCAACCCTAGCCGACTACACTTGTTTACTACTTATCGACTGGCACAGATAGCTCCATCTCCATTGGTTCCCCATATGCTTTACTTTTTCCTACTGCAATATTGTTAAGTCAAATACCAAGTTGTAAGATCCCACAGTGATCGGGATCCGTATACATATGTAAACAGCTTTTGTTTTGTGCATGTATCACATGAGAAATCATCCATCTTACTATTCATATCCATCATAATATCGAGATCATGACGCCCAACGGGGTATCAGACTATTGAGTATCTCGCTGGCCCTTATCGGATCCCAATCCGGATCCATCATCTACAAACCCCCTATCACGCCTAACAGATTTCAAAGAACTTGCGGGGTACCGGGGTATAGAGTATCCCGCTAGTCCAGATCCAATTAGATCCGGGTCCCTCACATTCCGTTAATTCTAAATTGCACCCCGATGACAATTTTGGGTTAACAGTTATCTTCGCACCGTAAGCACGATTATAATTATGCCTTAGCAAACGTTCAAGCAAGAACCTCCCTCTTGAAGAGGCCCGGATTGGGCGCAAGGGTTGTTAGGGAGAAAGTCCTAAGTCAGTATCAAGCCCAACATGAAAGCAACTAGTTTATGCCCGATATGCTGCACCATCACCAAGGATGCTACTTCTACTTATATAAGATTAGAGCCAGTTCTCACAAAAGAGCTCCATGCATATGTGAGGCACACAGAATAGTATCAAGACAAAGCAAGGATGGAAAATAAGGATATTTACTTCATCAACAAAAGTCGTAAGGGAACCATGAAGGACCATGCCACCTAGCCAGGCTACCTAAGCTAAGCAGGCATATCCACAAAAAAAAAAAAAAAAAAAAAAAAAAAAAAAGCAGTAAAGTGCAAGGACCACTAGTTCATCATTACATACCACGAAGAGGATTGGAACTCAGAAGGCCCAACCTCCCCACAAATAAATATATATATATATATATACCAAGGCAAAGAAAAATTCAAGGATGCATAGGCATCAGTTCAGAATTACATACTAAAGGAGGACCAAGACACAGCTGGCCTGGTCCTCCCCAAATTATAAAGTAAAAAGAGATAACAGCAAAGAAGCAAAAGCATATGCGGACTAAATGATGACAAAAGAGGCATTGTTCATTGGTCTTGCATAGGGCTAGTGGGCTCATCAACAGGCAAGGCAAACTCGATTGGCTGCTGGCTCGATAGGGGATCTTGGGCTACGTCCTCCTAGCGACGCTCCTCTTGGGCCTCTGTTGGTAACTTCCTAGACTCCACAGGCAGTGATCCTGGCATATTCCCGGTTGCACCGGGTTCCCTTTTATCAGTCCCAGCCGGGTCGCTGTTGCCTACTGCGTCCCTACCTCCAGGAGACGCCGATTGCTCTAGCAGCACCTTGGGAACACCATCAGCCCCTGACATGATCTCCTCTCTATTCCAGCCGTGGATTTGATGAAGATTGAAGTCAGAAGGAGTATGTTGAGCCACGTGCAGCTAGGCAAGATAATAACTGTCCCCAAAGGATTTGTCAGCCCAGCTTCCGCCTCCGCCGCCTTGGCAATTGCAGCCACGTCATGGTTCTCCACTGCAGCCAGCTCGATCTTTAATTCATTCCACTCTAGAGCCCGAAGAGTGGACCGGGTGACCTCTGCCTCTAGTTCCTTCTGCACCCGCTCGAGGTCCTTCTTCACCTGGAAAGCCTTGACGCCCAATTCCTTCCTTTCCCTTACAAGCTTGATGATGGTCTTCTCTACCTCCACCCTGAGCTTTTCCGCCTTAACACGACCCTCCTCCGCCATACGATGTTCCTCCTGAAGCAAAGCAGCCTGCTCACCTAGGGCCAGGACATACCAGAACACCTACTGAAAATACCTACAAGGTTATACTAAACAACCTAGAGGGGGGGTGAATAGGTTGACGCATTAGTTTTAAGAAACTCTTTCTTGACTTATGTCAAAACCTTGGTGAGCATACATATTAACCTTAAACATGATTGTTATGAGAAAACAATTATCACAAGTATGCTCAATTCACCACCCTTAGTCTACAAAACATATATCAATAAACAATGTATCTCTTTTACAAGTATATTCAATAATGAGCAAATTTAAATTCCACAAGTTGTACTTTGAATATTACAATGCAAACTCACCAAGTTGAGCTTTACAACTTGATATAGACTCACAAGATACAATGTTCAAGCACTTACAAGATACAAGAAACAAATGTTGATTCAACCAACAATGTGCGCAACTCTTTCTTTATCAATAACTTGTTTACAAGGATGTGAGGAAATGAAGAGCATAAACAAGTTTTATAGATCATACATACAAATATAAAGAGATAGAGATAGAGACATTTGACACATTGATTTTTACGTGGTAAACCTCAGAAGAGGAAACATCCACGGGTTGAATCCACAACCACCGGCAAAGCAATTCACTATGACGAAAAGGACTTACACACTCAAGCTACCAACTCATGACATCCGCTCAAGCTATCAACTCCTAGTCTACCCTCGGGCCTAGTGAACCACCTAGCCTACTTCCTATCCGAGATGTGTCCTAGACCTCTAGGAAGCAACTTCCTATCCAAGACGCTCACGTCTCTAGGAAGATTTCGTGCTTAGCTATCCGGATCATGAAGATCCTAGTTAAGCTCTCCTAGCTCAACCATCCGGAGTACCACACTCCTAGCTAAGACTTTTGCTTGACTATCCGGACCACATGTCCTAGTCAAGACTCCTTGCTCTTTCCACAAAGCTTTACTCACTTTGCAAGAGACTTCCACCTTTTACAAGGCAATGATCTAAGTGATGCAAATGATGCAAACACATGCAACATAGAATATATGATCAATACATCCTACGGAAACTAGAAATAATCAATGAGCACACAATGTACATTTTTCTAGTTTATGATCCAAAACATGACACCATACAAAATGATGCATGAGCATATGAAATGTATGGATAAGGCACACTTCATGAAGATCTAGACATAGGCAACAAAGTTCACAAAAACAAAGTTGTCTAGACCTTAAACATGAACAAAAATCTAGAGCATGCAAAACACCTAAAACATGCCAAAGCCTAGATTCTCTTCATGTTTCTAAAGCTTGAAAACAAAGCATGTTCATTAAGCATATAATCAAGACTTTAGAACACAAACAACAAAAAAATGCTAGAATCACAAAATGTATACAATGAATATTCTAGCAAGTATTTAGAGCAAGGATATAATGAATAATCAATTAAATCCTAATTAGCTCTAAATACAAAATCAAATGTGCTAATCTTAGATTTGTTCAATAAGAGGATCTAAGCACATGTGAGGATTATTAATCATAAAATACATCAATCAATCCACAAATAATCCTAGATATCAATCTAATCACAATACAACTCTCAAACATGTGAAAAACCTAGAATCTAAGAAACTAGTTCACATATGTCTCTAATTAGACTTTTGATTAAGATTGATTATGAAGCTATCTTTCTCTATAGCATTCATAATACATAAACATACATATAGAAGAAGAAACCCCAAGAAAATGGAAGGTCAAAAGAAAGAAATCCCAAAGTTGAGACCATTACCTTGGATTCTGTAGCTGGTTCGGAAATCAGTGTTCAACCACTAGAAATCATAATCAAACAGCCACCAAACCACTTGGAGATGTTAGAGGACTCAAATACAAACACTCTCCAACTTGAATCACTCAAATCCGACTCCGGATGAGGAAGATATGGTGTTTTGAAAATCTGAAAATTGGAGAGGATTTGCTATCGGGAATTCTGAAATTTTTCTTCTTAATTTTCAAAATGGAGAGAGAGAGGGAAGAAATAGGATGAGAGAGAAGGGCCAAGGGAGCCAATCACGTGGTGCCACATCACCCCCTGGCCATGGGGGGCGCGTGGCCCACACGGGAGCAGAGAGTGCTCCAGGCCGTGGGGCCCACGGCCTCATCAACGGCCAGCCCAAGTGGCCCACGGCCTGGGCTGTCCCTTCACGCGCTCCCTCAGTTCTTCGGCCCGTATCTTGGGCGGCCGAACTCCGATTTTGAATCTGTTTCTGGATTACAAACCGTGACTCTCTCACACACGACGACAACTACATAACTTTGAAAAACGGTTGAGAAATCATCTCGGAAATCATCGATGAAGTCAACTCAATGAATGAGAACGAAAAGTGGCATAGTCAACTTGTTTGGACTCGAAACCTTATGAATGAGTAACCGAAACGACCGGAACTCAATAAGGCATTAAATAAGAACATGTTCAAGTCCTAAACATAAAATACAGAAATATACAAATACAAAGACACACACATATGCTAGTTTCCGGACATAGTCCTAGAAAATGCAAAACACAAAGTTTATTAACTTAATATGAATGCATGAGCATATTTTGCCAAGTGTGTGAAAGTGATATGTAAATGAAATTAAATCATGAAGGAACACACAAGTATGATATGTGTGAGTGTGTGCCTAGCCTTGTAAGAGATAAGAGGTCCTTGAATACCTTTGTCGACCAATAATGCCCGAATCTCTTAAAAACCGGCTTCTTGAATGAGTTGTGGTTGAAACGTCCTTCGTCTTCAAAATTCTTCAATTACTAACCACTAAATATTACAAGATAAACACGTTTTGATATGGAATTAATGCCAACACTAAATATCAACCTTACAATCTCCCCCTTTGGCAAATTCCATGTCAAAACCCCTAAACAAACACTAAAACAATTACAAAGAAAATTTGGTCACAATGAGTACAATGAGTTACACATATAGACACAAATTAACAACCAAACAAGTCTTGAACTTCATCTTGGTCTTCTCTTGATATCACCTAAAATAAACTTGAAAG
Organism: Acer saccharum; assembly: GCA_030490815.1. Taxonomy (NCBI): domain Eukaryota; kingdom Viridiplantae; phylum Streptophyta; class Magnoliopsida; order Sapindales; family Sapindaceae; genus Acer; species Acer saccharum. Next base: position 6,372,667 of record CM059872.1, read on the forward strand.
CACAAGAATATCCAAGAGACAACACATATGGCAATATATATTCACTGGCAGGAAAATAACACATTTAAAGTTCAAATAAATCATGTTTGCTCCCCCTAAATACATGCATCCAACAAAGATATCATATCCAAGATATTACACGCCATATGAAGTTCAATACTTAACACATACATAAAGAAGATATGCTAAAACAATATCATATTTCTCCCCCTTTTTGACATAAAATGAAGCCAAAGGGAAAAGAGAAAAAATACCTTGAGATCACAAAAGCTTTGCTAGCAACTTATGCCACCAAAGAACGTTGAACGATTTGATGACCTCATATTTGGAGGTGGATGCTTTGCTTGAAGAAATGCTTTCTTCCAAGTTCTTGATTTTTTGCATCTTATTGAACCACCTTTGTGTTTAGCTCTTATATCTTCTCCCTTGATTCTTGTTGTTATCGATGTTGTTGACGGTGAAATTTGGATTGCCACGCACTCAACAATTAAATCAATTTAATATAAAGCAAGAAAATTAAGAACACATGCAAGAGACAAGTTTTACGTGGAAAACCCTTGAATGGGAAAAAACCACGGCGCCCTTGAGGGCAGAAGAATAATACTAGGTTTTCGTTGCTTCGTTACACACTCTAATCTCTCACAATTGCTCTCTTTTCTCTCTCTCTATTTCTGAACCCCCTCCTCGTGGGATAAGCGGTTCTATTTATACATGTTCACTTAGGGTTTCCCTTTGTTGATTTGTTCTAGGATCCTTCCTTGTCGCGGATTGGGTCTTCTTTCCTTTTACGATTCCTTGTTGCTTCGGGTCTTCTAAAAGTGTAGGGTTTACTTCTGTATTTTTACCGAGTTAGTTCAAGCTCAGTGTGCTGGTCCAGCGAGTACCTTTGATTTCTGGGTATTACGTTTATGGCGAGCATACTTCTATATTCGGCGAGTAGGTTTTTAGTTTTGGCGACCATACCTTTGACTTCCCTCTGGTCTAAGCTATTCTTCCATCCTGACTGGTCAAACTTCTTTCCCCTACCCGGTCAACGAATGACGTGGCAACCTTTTGTTAGCTCCTTTGATGACGTGTCAGTTGGGCGAGTTTATACATACAACAATACCCCCATAAATACTTCGAGCTGGGCGAATGACTTATCCTTCATACTTCGTTTCTCTGCGAGTAGTATTTATAAGACTTCAGCGCTTTTGTGTAACAACTCACTCTTCCCCCCTTTTTTTTATATGTCCCGCGTTGTTTCACTTAATTGACTCTTCTGGTGTAAGCTTTTAATCTGGGCCACGTGATTTCAACGCTTTCATTCGTTTCGTCAGACGAAAGGACGTTCTGACTGCTTGGTTGTCCCCGAGAGGCCACGTGTCCTTTACTTGGTGGTGGCTGTTGTAGTTGGTCACTGTAGCCGTCATTCTCATTAATTGCGTATCACTCACTTGATTTGTTTTTGTTTTTGAATTTCGAAGTTCCCCCTTTTGACGCCTAAACGTTCCTTCTTCTCCTTTTATTTCTTCATTTTTTCCCTTTAGTTATTTCCCTGCCGTCTTCTCATAACAGAAAGAACAGCTTGATTTCCTCTACTTTTGTCTGCCAAATTTCTTCGAGTACCTGCTACAATCCTTTCCTTTGTATTTAATTCCTTTTGTTACCGGACGGTTTTGTCGGACTCGGTTGTTCCTGCTTCTCTGCGTATCCTTCGTGAATCTAGGGTTTTCTGGTGAGTTCTCATGGACCCTTCTCTACGTTCCTCTCTTTTTAATCGGATGATGCAAGCTATGGAGCTTGGTGACAAAGACACCGCGGACAAGATCGAATCTCTGATTCGTAATTTTCGTCCGGGTTCTCCGGTGCCAATTTCTGTTTATATTCCGTCTTTCGAGGACGCTTTTATCCCTAACACTTCTCCTCCATCTTCTGGCAGTGATTTTCCCACGATGCCGAGATCTTCTAAGCCGAGCGCGAGCAAACGACGTGCCTCTAGGGCTCCTCGTGGATCCCTTCTGGATGCCCAAACAACCGTTGATTCAGATGTCGATGATCATCAACGAGACAGGCTGAACTTTTCGTTTGATCGCCCGTGCTCCTTTGATACTGAAGTCAACGTGGTTGGCGAGGCGGAGCTCGGCAAGTTCAAGAGTCGCTTCGGGATCCCAGACTCTGTGACTTTGATTTTGCCTGGTGACCGAGCGGCGTGGAATCCTCCTGAGAACGCAGTCGCCATTTACGGTGCCATGCTTAGCTGTGGGATCACCTGTTAGGATTCCCGTTGTGTTTAATTGGCTTATTTCGTGATCAAACCACATGTGGGGATGCTTTGTAAGGGTAGCTTAGATGTTGTGTTATTGCTTAGGCCCTTTTGAAGACCTCACTATTGACAAGCACCAAAGGTAATATTCTAAGTGCTTACTTGTCTTGAAGAGATAGATGCACACACTCACAACTCATGCATATGTTTAATCCTTATATGTTGTGTGTCTTTTATGTGTGCCTTAATGCTCATTAACATCTCTTCTTGCATGTTAGTTTGATTGCATCTTGCATATCCAATTGCCTTGTCATGCTTAGACTTAGGATTGCATTTTTGCACTGGGCGCCCCCAAAAGCGCTGTACAGAAGCGCTGTACGAACAGCGCCCATTGAGCGCTGTTCAGACCTGATCGATTTAATCGATCGCTGTTGGGTCGCTGTTGGGGCGCTGTACGTGGCGCTGTACAAAGCGCTGTACGTACAGCGCCACTCTGTTTCCTCGTGAAAACAGAGCAAGGGCGCTGTACAGGCGCTGTACAAGGGCGCCCTACGTACAGCGCCCATGGCAAATAGTGGGCAAACTTATCAAAACGACCACACTTTGTTTTGGCCCCCTATATATATGCCACTTTGACTTTAGGTCAATTACAAGAGTTCATATTCAGATTCCATACTTAGGAGATTTTTCAAAGAGAAGAAAAATTCCAAAGAACTCATTTTTAATTACTCAAACACTTGTTCCATGATCATCAATCATCATCTAGCATCATCTTAGATCATCTAGATGACATCTTGCATGGATTCTTCATCATACTTTGCTTGGTAAGCTTTTCACTAATATCTTACATATTTTGTGTTTCTCTTATCTAGCAATCTCAATTTAATTACTTGTATGTGATTTTATATTTGTTGAATACAAGATTGAGATTAGTATGATGTATGTTTGAGAAGTTGTATTGTGCTAGCATATTAGGTTTTTGTGCTTGATATTGATTAGCTAAACTAATTGACATGTCATTTAGTTTTTGATATCTAGGATTGTTCTTAATTGCATATTAATCATCTTAGATAAGCATATAGGGTTTCCCTTGCTCTATGTTGCATTTTGGATATTTTCACATATTCACTTAGGGTTGTATTCTCTTCAAGAGAAGCTAAGTCTTGTGTGTAGCAATCGGGATTAGGTTGCTTAGATCGCAAGCAAAATTGGACTAGGTTCACTCATACCGGGATTAGGTAGGTGTGTGATTACTACCGGGATTAGGTTGTAATCGTTTGCACATTTAGTGGATTCGAGGTTCGAGTGTGGCTTACTTACATAGCCCGTGGTTTTTCCCGTGAGGGTTTCCACGTAAAAATCAAGTGTCAATTTAATTTCCGCACCATATTACACTTGCTTGTTTATTTTATCTTGAGGGTAATTTCGTAATTTTGACTAACACGAAAAATTGGGTAAAAAGCGTAAAATCTATTCACCCCCCCTCTAGATAGTTTTATACACACCGTGCATTAATTAGTTTCAATTGGTATCAGAGCGGGTTCCTAGACATACATAGGTGATCCTTGCTTATTTTGGTGTGTGTTGCATTTTGTGTGATTTTTGATCATTCATACATTTGCATTCATTTCATTCATTCATAAACACTATGAGTGGAAACGGTGGAAATGGTGGTGGCCACGAAGGAGCTTCTAGCACTAGGCCTCCACTTCTTACCGGATTGAACTATTCCCAATGGAAAGGGAAGATGGAATCCTACATATGCCAAATTCATGACCGTGCATGGATGGCGGTGGAAGACGGATATGATCTCCCTATGATGACTCCCGCGGGTGGAGGAGAAGATGTTTTGAAGCCTAAGGCGCAATGGAACGCGCAAGAGTTTGATGCTTCAAAGTGGAATAGGAAGGCGATGCATGCCATCTTGTGTGCCATGGACGAAAATCAATACAAGTTGATTCAAAATACTAGGATAGCTAAGGAGGCTTGGGACATCCTAGAGATTGCACATGAGGGAACCGAAGTAGTGAAGGACTCCAAGCTTCAAGTCCTCCAAACTCAATTCGAGACGCTTAAGATGGAGGAGAATGAGTGCTTCAACGACTTTGAGATCAAGTTGATGGATATAGTCAACCAAAGCCATCAACTTGGTGATCCATATTCGGATAGGAGAATCAAGCAAAAGATTATGAGATCTCTACCCGATAGGTTTGAATCGAAGGTGACGGCTTTAGAAGAAAATAGTGGTTATAAGGATATGAAGCCGAGTGAGGTGATTGGGAGACTTCTAGCTTATGAGTCTAGGAAAGGGCCTATCTCCACACCCACTAAAAAGCAAAAAGGAATTGCTTTAAAAACCTCCAAGGATGAAAAGGAGGAAAAGAAGGTTGACTCGGATGAAGACCTTGCCTTGTTTGTAAAAAGGTTCAACAAGGTTATGAAGTTTAGAAGGAAGAGCTTTGGGTCAAAAGGTCAAGATTTGAAGAAAAAGGGCTCTTTCAAGAAGTTTGAACCTAGGCAAGAAAGGACCGAAAGGAAAGGGGTCCGTTGTTTCGAGTGTGGTGGCATAGGTCATTTTGCCCCCGATTGTGCAAACCATGTTGAGAAGAAAAAGGGGAAAGTGATGGCCGCCACTTGGAGTGGAAGTAGTGATGACTCCTATGAGGGAGATGAGTCTTCGGATGATGAAGAGCTCATGGCTAATCTCCTAGCTTTTGCCTCCTCCCATAAAAGCAAAAGTGCTAGTGAGAGAGAGGAAATGAGTCAAGAGGAAAATGACTCAAGTGATGTAGAAAGTGATTCCTCCTCTAACTCCATGAATGGATTTATGGAGAAAAAGGAGTTTGCTAAATATCATGCCGAATTTAATGATTTAGCAATCAAGAGTACAAGAAAGATCAAGATGTTGAGAGAAGAAAATCTTGAACTTGCATCTCAAAATGACCACTTAAGTGAACAAGTGGAGAAATTCAAGAAGATGGAAGATAAGCTAAAAGAGGAGTTAGTCTTATCTAGGAGGAATGAGGATAGTCTAAAGAGGGAGCTTGAAGAAGTTAGAGAATCTATGACTAGGATGGATTCTAGCACCAAGAAGCTTGACCATATGCTTGGTGTTGGAAAGAGTCCATGTGACAAGAGGGGTCTTGGGTATGAAGATGACAAGAAGATCTCAACCTCTAACAAGACCATATTTGTCAAGAGCTTGAAGAAAGAAGAAACTTCACTTGTGCAACTTCCTAGAAAGAAGTTAGAAATAGGACAAAGTTCAAATGCTCAAGTGAAGATGGGGCCAAGAAGGCAACCTCAAGCTCAACCCCCTAGGGTTCCTCAAGCCAACATTTCTCCTCAAATGGCTCACAAAGGAAAGAGGCCTATCATGCAACCTCAAGCTTGGAAGCAACCTAGACCGGTTCAACAACGAAGACGCATTGAACCCCTTCATCCACAAAGACAAGGACAAGGTATGATTCCTTATTTTACTCCTATTTGTCACTTTTGTGGATTTGTTGGTCATATTAGACCACAATGCTTTCGCTATATAAAAATGTGCAAAACTAGAAGCATGATAGAGAAGAAAAAGAAAAGAGCCATGATGCATGTTCCTAGGAATAATGATATTGATTTGCATGATCCTAGGAATAATAGAGCACATGTACCAAAGACCACTAAGAAAGCCAAAATTGTTGCTAAGTGGATTAGAAAGAATGAAAATGTTTGCCATGTTGCACAAATAGCCTTGAAGGCAAATTCTTCTAATTTTTGGTATTTGGATAGTGGGTGCTCTAGGCACATGACGGGAAACAAGAGTTTCTTCGAGACTCTTGTTATGGAGGAAGGTGGATATGTCACTTTCGGTGATGGATCCAAAAAGAAGGTTGTAGGGAAAGGATCCATTTCCGTTCCCGGTTTACCCTCCTTATCCGATGCTTTATTTGTTGATGGCTTGAAAGCCAACTTAATAAGCATTTCACATCTAAGTGATGAAGGATATTCCGTCTTGTTTAGTAAAAATGATTGCTCAATCCTAAAGCCCGATGGACAAACCTTATTGAAAGGTATGAGATCTAGCGACAATTGCTATTGTCTTGAAGCTAGAATAGTCTCAAACAATGTGTCCATGGATGAGCAAGTTGAGTTGTGGCATGAAAGACTTGGCCACATGAACTTTAGGGATTTAAGAACCCTTGGAAAGTTCGAGTGTGTGCGTGGCCTCCCTAAGCTTGGGAAGAAAGCCAATGGTATTTGTGGACCTTGCCAACAAGGAAAACAAACCAAAAGCATGCACAAAAAGGGCAAGTATCTCTCCACCAAGGAGCCCCTAGAGCTTCTCCACATGGATCTCATGGGTCCTATGCAAACCGAGAGCTTAGGTGGAAAGAGATACATTTTTGTTTGTGTTGATGATTTCTCTAGATTTACATGGACATATTTTCTTAGAGAAAAATCCGAAACTTTTGATAAGTTTAAAATGCTTTGTACTAAATTGCAAAATGAAATGAATTCTAATATTAGAAGCATTAAACGGATTAGAAGTGACCATGGGAGGGAGTTTGAGAATGCCTCTTTTGAAAGCTATTGTGATAGCCTAGGCATCTCCCATGAGTTTTCCGCTCCTAGGACACCTCAACAAAATGGGGTTGTTGAGAGGAAGAATAGGGTCCTCCAAGAGATGGCCCGTGTGATGTTGCTTAGCAACAATGTCCCTAGGAACCTATGGGCCGAAGCCATCAACACGGCTTGCTATATAGGAAATAGAGTGTTCCTAAGGCCCGGTACTAGAAACACCTCCTATGAATTATGGAAAGGCAAGAGGCCAAATGTTAGCTACTTCCACACATTTGGGAGCAAATGCTACATTTTAAATGACCGTGATCAACTTGGCAAGTTTGATGCTAAGAGTGATGAGGGTATCTTTATTGGCTATGCCTTGAATAGTAGAGCCTATAGAGTTTTCAACTTGAAGACTCGAACCGTCATGGAATCATCAAATGTTGTCATTGATGATACAAGGCTCAAGTCCAAAAATGATGAGGAGGAGGATGTTTTAGAGGATGACTCTCCTTTGGAGAGGGTTGTGGTGACTCCCAATGTTGGGACATCTAATGAAGTCACACAACCTAGTACTAGAGTTCCTAACTTGGACTCTAATGAACCCGCTCCATGGGTTAGAAGACTCCATAACAAAGAGGATGTTATTGGAGATGTTAATGAGGGTGTTAGAACTAGGCGTCAAATAGCTAATCTAATTAGCTTGACATGCTACACCTCTCAAATAGAACCCAAAAAGGTTGAAGAAGCCTTAAATGATGAATTTTGGGTTCTTGCCATGCAAGAAGAGCTAAACCAATTCGAAAGGAATGAGGTTTGGACTCTAGTTCCTAGGCCTAAGACCACTAATGTCATAGGCACAAAATGGATATTTAGGAACAAATCCGATGAGGATGGCAACATAGTGCGGAACAAGGCTAGACTTGTAGCACAAGGGTACTCTCAAATTGAGGGTATCGACTTTGAGGAGACTTTTGCTCCCGTTGCCCGCTTAGAGTCCATTAGGCTTCTCTTGATCATCTCTTGTGTGCACAAGTTCAAATTGCACCAAATGGACGTCAAGAGTGCCTTCCTCAATGGCTTCTTGCAAGAGGAAGTGTTTGTTGAACAACCTAAGGGGTTTGTGGATGCACACCACCCCAATTATGTCTATCGCCTCAAGAAGGCACTTTATGGGTTGAAACAAGCACCGAGGGCTTGGTATGAGCGCCTCACTCAATTTCTTGTTGACAATAACTACACAAGAGGTAGTGTTGACAAGACACTATTCATCAAGAGAGACAATGATGAGCTTTTCATAGCTCAAATATATGTTGATGACATAGTGTTTGGCTCCACCAACAACACCAAAGTTCAACAATTTGTTGATGTCATGTCTCTTGAATTTGAGATGAGTCTTGTTGGTGAGCTAAGTTACTTCCTAGGTTTGCAAATTAGGCAAATGCATGATGGGATTTTTATAACCCAAGCCAAATATGCTAAGAACCTAGTGAAGAAGTTTGGTTTAGAGAAAGCCAAACATTGTGATACACCCATGAGTACCACTTTGAAGCTAAGCAAGGATGCTAGTGGTAAAAGTGTGGAACAAACTCTATATCGTGGCATGATAGGTAGCTTGCTTTATTTGACCGCAAGTAGGCCCGATATATCTTTTAGTGTGGGTGTGTGTGCTAGGTACCAAGCGGATCCTAAGGAGTCCCACCTCTCTTCCGTGAAGAGGATCATTCGCTATGTGAATGGGACATCCAACTATGGGATTTGGTACTCTTTTGACACTAATGCTAGTCTTGTAGGCTTTAGTGATGCGGATTGGGCAGGAAATTGTGATGATAGGAAGAGCACATCGGGCGGTTGCTTCTTTCTAGGCAACAACTTGGTGTCTTGGTTTTGCAAGAAGCAAAACTCAATTTCCTTGTCCACGGCCGAGGCCGAGTACATAGCCGCGGGGAGTGGATGCACACAACTCCTATGGATGAAACAAATGCTTGTAGACTACGGATTCAACCAAGGTACTCTCACTCTCTTTTGTGATAACATGAGTGCTATTAATATTTCCAAGAATCCGGTTCAACATTCTAGAACTAAGCATATTGACATCCGCCATCACTTCATTAGAGAGCTTGTTGAAAATAAATGCATAGTACTTGAACATGTAGGTACTAATGATCAACTTGCGGACTTATTTACTAAACCCTTAGATGCTACTCGATTTAAAACTCTTAGTAGATCTATTGGGATATGTCTTGTGGAGTGATGTTCTATGATTGACCCCATATGGGGAACTCAAGCAAAGAGAGCTATTTTGCATTCTGTATCTTGCAAAAAATTTGAAATAACTTATGCCTCTTCTTTTGATTGCTTGAGTAAGCTTGGTTGTACATATGTATATATGTTTCAATTCTATAAGTGTGAACCTTGCTTGTCTACAATCCATGTCATATTTATGTTCAAACATGCATTTTTGGACTAGGAGATTTACATAGGAAGTATGATGTGAATGACCTATAGTTATCTCCATGACATGATGATTCTTAATAACATGCTAATGCTAAATGAAAAAGCATGAAATTCATACAACATGCTCACATGAAAAGCATGAATTGATGATTGCATATTCTTAAAAATGCAAAACTTGTGTGAAAGCTAATGAGACTCAAATGAATAAAGGATCTTGTATCCGTTCAAAGGAATTTACATTCCAATGTCTCTCTTTCTTTATTAGTTGAACATGGTTACTATCATACGGATTCTTATCCGGAAAAATCAAATAGGGTGCAAAGTCGCTCATGCCATGTTTCGCTTATAAAGTTGGATATAGTTGCTCTTAAAATTGAAATCAATAATCTCTATATCCTTGCTTTTCCCATGACATTGGTGAAATTGGTTTGAATTCAAATTAGAAACCTTTGTCATTTGCTTTGCCAAATACCATTGTATTTTGGACTTGAATGCTATATGTCTTGTATGCAAAGCATGTTGGATTCACACATTTTCTCAAATAAATCTCCTTGTTTCTCTCAAATTAATTGAAGTGCATAAAGTGACTTATATGTATATGCATATCTTGCATGCTTCTATCTCTCGTTGCTTTGAGTGACCCGGTTGGGGACTACTCCTTTGCCTATATCATGACAAAAAGGGGGAGTAGGAAATGGTAAGGGGAGTTGCAAAATATAGAAGCTTTTGTGCATTTTGGGGAGAACATACATTGAGGGGGAGTAACCCTTTGAGGGGGAGCATTGCATTTATCATTCATTGCATACATTTGCTAATGTTGTGCCTAAATTCTAAAAATGCAAATGCTTGGTATTGTTCTCACATGATTAATCTCACACTTTACTTGTATTGGAAATGCTAGAAACTTTATTTTCAGGGCTTGATTGTTCTACAAGAGATTGAAGACTTGAAGTTTTTACTTTCTTATCTCTTTGTAATGTAGATAATCATTGTAGTCCCGTAGTTTCTAATTCTATGTGAGGAATCAATGTGAGTGGTGGTTTTGTCACGAAATAGCCAAAGGGGGAGATTGTTAGGATTCCCGTTGTGTTTAATTGGCTTATTTCGTGATCAAACCACATGTGGGGATGCTTTGTAAGGGTAGCTTAGATGTTGTGTTATTGCTTAGGCCCTTTTGAAGACCTCACTATTGACAAGCACCAAAGGTAATATTCTAAGTGCTTACTTGTCTTGAAGAGATAGATGCACACACTCACAACTCATGCATATGTTTAATCCTTATATGTTGTGTGTCTTTTATGTGTGCCTTAATGCTCATTAACATCTCTTCTTGCATGTTAGTTTGATTGCATCTTGCATATCCAATTGCCTTGTCATGCTTAGACTTAGGATTGCATTTTTGCACTGGGCGCCCCCAAAAGCGCTGTACAGAAGCGCTGTACGAACAGCGCCCATTGAGCGCTGTTCAGACCTGATCGATTTAATCGGTCGCTGTTGGGTCGCTGTTGGGGCGCTGTACGTGGCGCGTACAAGCGCTGTACGTACAGCGCCACTCTGTTTCCTCGTGAAAACAGAGCAAGGGCGCTGTACAGGCGCTGTACAAGGCGCCCTACGTACAGCGCCCATGGCAAATAGTGGGCAAACTTATCAAAACGACCACACTTTGTTTTGGCCCCCTATATATATGCCACTTTGACTTTAGGTCAATTACAAGAGTTCATATTCAGATTCCATACTTAGGAGATTTTTCAAAGAGAAGAAAAATTCCAAAGAACTCATTTTTAATTACTCAAACACTTGTTCCATGATCATCAATCATCATCTAGCATCATCTTAGATCATCTAGATGACATCTTGCATGGATTCTTCATCATACTTTGCTTGGTAAGCTTTTCACTAATATCTTACATATTTGTGTTTCTCTTATCTAGCAATCTCAATTTAATTACTTGTATGTGATTTTATATTTGTTGAATACAAGATTGAGATTAGTATGATGTATGTTTGAGAAGTTGTATTGTGCTAGCATATTAGGTTTTTGTGCTTGATATTGATTAGCTAAACTAATTGACATGTCATTTAGTTTTTGATATCTAGGATTGTTCTTAATTGCATATTAATCATCTTAGATAAGCATATAGGGTTTCCCTTGCTCTATGTTGCATTTTGGATATTTTCACATATTCACTTAGGGTTGTATTCTCTTCAAGAGAAGCTAAGTCTTGTGTGTAGCAATCGGGATTAGGTTGCTTAGATCGCAAGCAAAATTGGACTAGGTTCACTCATACCGGGATTAGGTAGGTGTGTGATTACTACCGGGATTAGGTTGTAATCGTTTGCACATTTAGTGGATTCGAGGTTCGAGTGTGGCTTACTTACATAGCCCGTGGTTTTTCCCGTGAGGGTTTCCACGTAAAAATCAAGTGTCAATTTAATTTCCGCACCATATTACACTTGCTTGTTTATTTTATCTTGAGGGTAATTTCGTAATTTTGACTAACACGAAAAATTGGGTAAAAAGCGTAAAATCTATTCACCCCCCCTCTAGATAGTTTTATACACACCGTGCATTAATTAGTTTCATCACCCTTCCTCTGCAGCCCTTTATCGCTCGTTTTCCTCGCGGAGGCAAAAATTGCACCCGCTCAACTTGCCCCGAACAGTTACAGGATCCTCATGTGCCTGGGTTTGATGTGGAAATTGAAAGGTTTTGGGTCCCCTACGCCCCGCGAGATTCGTCATTTCTACACCTTGAGGCAGGCTGGCAACAGCGGGACATATTTTCTGCTTTCCTCGCCCGTGGAGAATTGGATTCCAGAGGGTGTATCGAACCCTGGGCAAGTGGAGGTCTCCAGCGACGAAAAGAAGAAAGGTTTTATTTGGGGCTTTCCTTCTTCAAACAAAAGATGGAAAACAGCTGGTTTTTCGTCGGTGGCGAATGGGGTAGAAATGTGTCTGCCAATACCGCCTGAGTCTTGTAGCGAGGAACGTTCCTAGGCATTTTACTTCTCCTGATGCCTGGTAAAAACGTCCCTGTTTTGCTGGATGCAGAGATATCTCACCTTGCTGCTGCCCGTCCTTCCTCTAGACGAAAGAGGCCGATCATTTCTTCTGGACGAGGACAAGATGATCGCAAAAGGGTTATTCCCTCGTCTACCAGCCAGACTTCCTCGCCGTAAGTTTTACTCCTTTCTTTATGGTTTCGTGTGTCCATTCGCTAATATTTGATAGGTTTTTGCAGTGTATGATTTTGACAGAGTTTGTGACCTGCAAGCTCGGCGGTCAAAAATTCTGAGGCTGCCAGTAAGAGACAGCCGCTGGTTTGGCCAAGGAAGGCGTTGCTAGCCCGATGGCGGCGATCCTTCGGATGACGAGAATGTTGGCGATGTCGATGGGGAGCGAGTCGATTTGGGGACATCTGTTTGTCCGGATGATGCTGCGAATACCCCCTCGTTAAAGATGTGTGGCTGTGAGCACTGCGGCGAGTACTGCTGCGACAGCTCCAAGCCGTAAGGGGAAGGAAAAAGTGGGGGTTTCGGGATGGCCAGTGAGATCCCTATTTTCGATGCGAACGTCCCTGAAACTCCCCTGGATCCTTCAAGCGACCTAAACCCCAGAACTGGAAGGGTAAGCGTCCAGCAGAGGGCACGCCTGATCGTACTGCTCGGCCCGTAAAGCGGGCGTCAAGGTCGTGCAATACGTGGTTTCTTCAGATGAGGAGGTCGCCGAGGAACCTGTGCTCGCCGAGGTTCCTTCTGCTGAGACGACCGTCCCAGGGGCTCCTGTTGAGGGACCAAATTTGGCGGAGTCTCCTCTCCGGGAAGGGGCAAGTAGTTTTGGTGCTACTGCCATTCCCCCAATCAGTGCAACTCCTCCTCCAGCAGCTGCGGAAAAAACGAGTGCTTCTTGTGCTGGTCAGCCCGGGTCATCTGGTCAACAAGGGCCAACAGATAAACCTGGGTCGTCCAGACAGGGGAGGCTGCTGCATCTGGTTCTGGTGTTGCTCATGGAGCTCCTCCTGTTGACCCAGCTGAGGCTGGTGAGGGGGATGAAACTGTCTCCCTCTCGGATTTCACAGCTGCCAGATTTGTTCTTATTTAATGAATAACAATGTCTATGTCGGCGAGAGTTGGGAGCAGATAAAGAAGGGATCCTGCAACAAGAAAATGGAATTCTTCTTCAACTGCTATTCTTTGGTGAGCTTCTCGCTGTGTTTTTGTATTCTCTGTTTAGCGCGTCTCCTGACTTCTGCTTTTCCTCTTTTTAGATGCTGTCTGAGTTGACTGATAACTACAGACGAGGGAATTTTTTGTCGAAGGATTTGAAGCGCCTACGGGAGCAGTCCTCTCTTTCGGAGGCCAAGAAGCTTGAGGCTGAGGAAACCCATGCTCAGCAACTTGCGCAACTGAGGGAGTCGGCAGATGGGCACCTTTCAGCCCGATTGGCTGCTGAGGAGAAACTGGTTGTTGCTGAAGAAGAGATTCGCTTACTGCGAGAGCACTCTCCCGCTAGTCAGGAGTCGCTCGCTGCACGTTTAGAGGCTGAGCGACTAACTGAAGTGCGAAGGAGAAAGCCGAGCGTGAGGCTGCAGATTTGCGCAACCAGTTGGCCTCGCATGAAGTTATTCTGACTGATCTTAAGGCCGTTTTGGAGGTTGAAGCGGTTGATCGTTTCAAAAGATCCCCTGCCTATGACGCGCTCTTGCTGCGTGAGTTTGAAAAGGGCATGAGGCAGGCGAAAAAGTTTTTTGCCATGAAGGACCATTCAACCGATAAAGCTCTGCGGCGTTTTGACAGGTCTCTTGAGCAGCATATGGCTGATGGGTGGGCTCGATAAAGAGCAAATAAAACGATGGCGAGCCCATTGCCGTTACAATAGGACTGACCCTCATCCCATGCATTTGGAGATCCCCAGCAAACGCGCCTTCAACACATATTACTCGGGTCAGAAAGGCAGTTTTTCTGGTTCGGGCGCTGAGCCAGACTTGGGCCCTATTGCTGGAAGGGATTATGAGCCCTTTATGCCAGAAGGGGATGAGGAAGTCATCTGGCCTTCAGAGGAAGAGATGGAGGATGAAGAGGACAGTGAGGGCCCCCCTACAGCTGGTTGAGGACTGTGTTTTTAACTTTTTCTTCATTTATTTGTAATTCTTTATTTGTAAATAACCTTTATTCAAGTTATAAACTCTCTTTCACTTTTTGTTTCAGCTGCCTTTGCTGATTTGTTGGCTTCGTTCACTTTTTCTTTTCACCAGTTCTTTTTAGCATATTTTAAGCTTTGTTCAGCTGCCTTTGCTGTGTTTTCGGCATACTCAGTGTTTGTCAGGACGTATCCGACCATACACCAAGTTTTTTTAGCATATTTTAACGCTTTGTTCAGCTGCCTTTGCTGTGTTTTCGGCATACTCAGTGTTTGTCAGGACGTATCCGACCATACACCAAGTTTTTTAGCATATTTTTTGTTTGTTCAGCTGCCGTTGCTGTATTTTCGTACTCAGTGTTTTGGCAGGTTTTATTCGACCATGCCCTGAGTTTTTATTTCTCGCCAGTTATCGCTGCAGCGAGTATAAAGCTCGTTTTCTTGTAGAGCTATGTGATGGCGAATGCCTTTGCGTTTGGCGAGTCAGAATCGAGAATCTCTTAGTAATAAATTACTCTTTATTGAATACTTCCTGCAACTTTATTAACAGTTATAAAGAAAGAAAACTAAAACGAACAACTGTTCTAAACTAAAATGGAAGAATAAAAAGAATTCAAAAGAATCTAACTTGTCCCTTAGGGATAGTATATCTTCAAGTACTGCGCATTGCATGGACGGGGTAGCTCGCCAAGTCCTTCTCGAGTAATGCGATATGCCCCATGGCCAGCTATCCCCGTAATCTTGTAAGGCCCTTCCCATTTGTCTGCGAGCGATCCTGCAGTCTTGTCTCTTGTTCCCGGATTGACCCTCTTCAGTACTAAGTCACCAAGTGTGAACCTCCTTTCACGCACATGCGAGTTGTAATATCTGGCTACCCTCTGTTGGTACGCCGCATTCCTTATTTGTGCGCGCTCTCTTCTTTCTTCTAATTCATCTAGGCCGCACTTTAGCATATCAACGTTGATTTCTGGCTGGAAGAGTTGTACCCTTGGTGAAGAGAAAGCTGTTTCCACAGGAATAACAGCTTCTGCTCCGTAAGCCATGGAATATGGGTTTCGCCTGTTGAGCCCCTTTCTGTTGTTCGATATGCCCAGAGCACTTGTGGTAACTTATCCGCCCAGCTCCCCTTTTTGGTTGCCAATTTAGCCTTCAGGTTGTGTTGATGATTTTGTTCACTGCTTCAGTTTGGCCATTTGTCTGTGGATGTGCTGGAGAAGCGTAGTAGTTGTTGATGCCATACTTATCACACAGTTCCCTGAATTTCCTGCCGTCAAATTGGGTCCCATTATCTGTGATGATGGTGTTTGGTATCCCGAACCTGTACAAGATATTTTTCTTCACAAAGCTAATGGTGTTTGCTTCTGTTATATGTACCAATGGCTCGGCCTCTACCCATTTTGTAAAATAATCCACGGCTACTATGGCATGTTTTGCTCCTCCAGTTGCTGTTGGCATTGGGCCGATCAAGTCTATTCCCCACATGGCGAATGGCCAAGGCGCGGTAATACTTTGTAGGAGCTCAGGTGGTTGTCGGATGTTATTTGCGATTTTCTGACATGCTTCACATCTCGCTGCCACCCTTTTGGAGTCGGCGAACAGAGTTGGCCAGTAAAAACCCTGTCTCAATGTTTTGTGGGCTAGGCTGGCACCCCCAGCGTGGTTCCCACAATTTCCACTGTGTATGCTTCTTAGGATACCTTCTGCTTCTTCAGGCCCGACACATCTCTGCAGTGCCCTCGAGTATCCCCTTTTGTATAGTTCTCCATTGAGTACCGAGTACCTTGTTGCTCTGTATTTTAGCCGCCTTGCCTCCAATGGGTCACTCGAAGTACATCGTTGACGAGATATTCTTTTATTGGCGTGATCCAGCTGTCCCTCTCGCCAAAGACTGCCCCGACTTCCTTTGTCTTAACTATACTCGGTTGCAATAGGCGGATCATAGAGATATTGTTGGGCCAGATGTTGATGGTGGCAGATGCCAGTTTGGCTAAGGCATCAGCTTTTTCATTTTCTTCTCTGGGGACGTGAACAATTCTATACTCTTTGAATCTTTCTAACAGCTCCCTTGCTAATTCCAGGTAAGTGATCATGCTTTCTTCTCTCGCCTGGTATTCATCTAGTACCTGATTGACAACAACTTGAGAGTCGCTGAAAATTTCCACCTCGTCTGCACCTAAGATTGTGCTAATCTTTAAACCTGCTATGAGCGCCTCGTACTCAGCTTGATTGTTGGTGGCTTTGAAATTGAAACGCAAGGCACATTCAACTGAATCTCCTTCCGGTGTTGTCAGTACTATACCTGCCCCGCTGCCGTGCGTGTTTGATGAGCCATCAACGCGAAGTTGCCATTTGAATACTTTCTTATTTTGCTCCACCATCATTCTCGCCACCTCTGTGCTTGGTTCAGTGAACTCTGCTACGAAGTCTGCCACTGCCTGGGCTTTAATTGCTGTCCTTGGGAGGTATTCTACATCGAATTCACTTAATTCGATCGCCCACTTTGTTAACCGACCGGATACTTCTGGTTTCTGCAGGATTAACTTCAGTGGGCAGTTGGTGTATACCCTGATTCTATGAGCCTGGAAATATGGTCTTAGCTTCCTTGCTGCTGTTATTAGGGCGAGTGCCATTTTTTCTGCCGGCGAGTACCTCGTTTCGGCTGGTAACAGTGCCTTGCTGGTGTAGTATACTGGTTTTTGGATTCCATCCTCCTGTCGTACTAGCACGGAACTTGTGGCTGCTTCAGAAACGGATAAGTACATGTACAATGTCTCGGCTGTTTCTGGCTTTGATAGCAGTGGTGCCCGTCCAAGGTAGTCTTTCAAGTCCTGGAAGGCTTTTTCGCAATCCTCATTCCATTCGATCCCTTTTCCCTTCTTTAAAGCTTTGAAAATGGTAGGCATCGGTCTGTTGATTGGCTATGAATCTGCTCAGCGATGCTAGGCACCCTGTGAGTTTTTGGACATCTTTCAGAGTCTTTGGCGAGACCATTCTTGCTAGTGCTTGAATTTTTTCAGGGTTCACCTCTATTCCTCTTTGGTTCACCTGATATCCGAGAAACCTCCCAGATGGTACGCCGAATACACATTTTGCCGGATTCAACTTCATTCCATACTTGACCAGTACGTCGAATGTTTCTCTCAGGTCATCTGCATGTCTATCTGCGGTAATACTCTTTGTCAGCATATCATCAACATAAACCTCCATATTTCTCCCTATCTGCCTGGCGAACATCTTGTTGACCAAGCGCTGATAAGTTGCCCCAGCGTTCTTCAGGCCGAATGGCATGACTGTGTAACAATACAACCCCTGATCTGTGGTGAATGCCGTTTTCTCTTCGTCAGGCCTGTGCATCTTTATCTGGTTGTACCCTGAATATGCATCCATGAAACTCAACGTCTCATGTCCAGCTGTTGCATCTACTAACTGGTCAATCCTTGGTAATGGGAAGCTGTCTTTGGGGCAAGCTTTGTTCAGGTCGGTGAAGTCGACACACATCCTCCATTGATTGTTCTTCTTCTTTACTAAGACTACATTCGCCACCCATTCCGGGTACTTGACTTCTCTAATTGACCCTGCGGCGAGCAACTTTGACACTTCCTCTTTTATCGCTGTACTCCTTTCTGGGTTGAAGCTTCTCCTTTTCTGTACTACCGGTTTGCATTTCTCATTCACAGCTAGATTGTGAGAAATTGTGCTTCTATCAATCCCTGGCATGTCTTCGTGGCACCAAGCGAAAATCCCCCTATATTTTTTCAGCAAGTCCGTCACATCTTTTTTAACCTGTTCAGTCAGCCTTGCTCCGATCTTTACTGTTTTATCTGGTTCTGTTTCATCTAGAACAATCGACTCAGTCGGTTCTTCCTTTTCTCTGCTTTTTTTGTCTCTTGGGTCCAGTTCGAAGTTTTCCGGATTATCCTCCTGCGTCTCTGTGTCTACTTCGAATATGTTCAAAGTTTCCATTCCTGTTTATCTTTAAAGATTGACAGGTTGGCGCGGCGAGCCATCTCCTGCGACCCCTTCAATTCTCCAACGCCGAATTCTGTAGGGAACTTTATTTTCAGTGCATGGGTTGAGGTTACAGCTCGAGCTTTGTAAGAAACGGTCGGCCCAGTAGAGCATTATACGGCCAATTATGGATGTCAACGACGACAAAGTCTAACAGGATTGTTCACCGGCACGGTGCTGTTCCAAATCTTACCGGTAGTTTCACTGTTCCTAACGACCTAACCTCTGCGCCACCAAATCCTTTCAACGGTACGTGGAATGGTTCAAGATCTTTCCTGTCCAGCCTCAACTCATCATACACTCTGGCACTCAAAATGTCAGCCGAACTCCCGTTGTCTATCATCACTCGAAGGACATCCCTATGGGCTATTCGAACTCCCACGACAATTGCATCATTAGGCTTTGCATCAATCCCGTCTGAATCTTCTGCTGTAAATGTTATAGGATCATGTCCTTCTCTCCCCTTCTTGGGGTTTCTCTGCACAGAATTGACTTCCATGCTCCTGCCCTTCATACATCACTTCTCGAACTTCCGACATCCTTTCTCGATTGCTCCTCCCAGTGTGAGGTCCGCCGAAAATTGTGTTTATGGCTGCGTTAGGACTGTTCCTCCTTGGACTCTTCCTATCCTGCCCGTTTCCTTGGCGGCTATCTTGGCGACCCCCGTGCTATCCCCTTTCAAGGCAAAGTCTTTCAGGTGCCCATCTCTGATCAGGCTTTCGATGTGATCACGCAGCTGGAAACACTTTGAAGTTTCATGTCCATGATCTTTATGGAATCGACAGTACTAGTTGTATCTCTCCTTGCATTCGCTGATTGCTGTCGGGGGTATTTGGCGAGTCCCTTGTCTTCTACCACAGACAATATCTCCTCCTGGTCGCCATTTAAAGGGGTGTAATGGTTGTACCTTCCTCGAAACTTATTGGCCCGAGTGTTTCCCCTGCTCTCTCTTGAGTATCCCTTTTGGCCCTTCTCATCCTTCTGGCGATCACGTGATTGCATCTTTTTGTCGTCCTTATGGTCTGTTTTCAAGTTAGGCTTGTGCCCATGCACGTAGCTACCCCCTTGCGCTACTTCTTCCTTCCTCTGCCAGTGCATAATCGCCAGCTATTTCCATCATCTCTCGTAAGTTTTAGGTCTATCCCTTCGCAGGTCAAAGGACTAATCGTCCACTCTGTAGCCCATTGGTGAAAGCGGCGATTACAGCTACATCACTGGCATCCTCAATTTGAGCTACTTCCTTCCCAAACCTGGCCAGATACTTCTTGATTGACTCGTTATGTTCCTGTTTCAAGTTTGACAGATGGGCGAGTGACTTTCTTCTTTGGACACTTCCCATAAACTGCCTTATGAATGCCTTGCTGAGGTTTGAGAAGCTGCTTATGGTTCCGGGTGGAATCCTTCCGAACCATCTAGAGGCGAGGTCGCCGAATGTTTGCGGGAAGGTGAGACACATAACCCGTCATTGGATGAATACTGGGCCATGATATTGCGGAATCGGCGAACATGTTCCTTTGGATCCCTGTTCTCTTAGTACTGCTCAATAGTTGGCATTCTAAATCTGTCTGGAAATTGGGTGCGAGCAATAGCTTCAACGAATGGGCTATCTGACTCATCATCTGAGGATACATTACGACCATACCTTCGCTGCCATTGCTGAAACCTTTCTTGATAGCTCTTGTAAGGTGACATCTCGCTGTACCAGTTGGTTCTCCTGCTGGATCGAGCCTACTCTTGATTGTCATTCTACCATGATTGCCTCTCTCATCTGGGCTTCTTCGATCTTCAGTGCTCTCGGATCTTCTCCGCTTCGTTCTTTTAGATCGTAACTCCCTTCGCGGACGAGGACTCTTGTCCCTCAGATGAGATGGACCGGTGTCTCCGCCGGTTCGCTGGTATGCTGTCGCTGGAATTGACCCCATGTGCTCGCACCTGGTCTCGTTCCTCCCTGGATTCTTCATTCATCACACCCTTTTCCCTTCCTTTGTTTTCTCCCCTCGAAGTCCTCATGTGGTCCTTGGGGGGTCTCCTCGGTGGATTGTCTTGCTTGAGTGTCGGAATTGTGATATGAACTTCTGACCGCAAGCCTTCCGGGTGGATGGGTTCCAGGGGTGGTTAACTCAGTAAGGAGATGAGACTCCTAACCCTATGGGAAAGCGAAAGTCCTATTTTGCTGGCTTCGCTGATTAGGTTTACCAATGCGGCTTGGAAGTGCTGTAAAATCCCGGGATCAGCCGCCCTAGTTCCTGGCGTTGCTGCTGACTGCTCCCCAACTGTCACTGCCCTGTCTCCCGTTGGCGCAGCTGGTTCAACAACCTAAATCTCCGCTGGAGTTACCATCTCTGTCGCTGTCGTTGTTCATGCTGTCTGATTCGCAAGGGTCCCTCGAAGTTTTCTGTTCAAAAGCCCCCTCCTTCTAGCGCCAATTGTTGACGGTGAAATTTGGATTGCCACGCACTCAACAATTAAATCAATTTAATATAAAGCAAGAAAATTAAGAACACATGCAAAGACAGGTTTTACGTGGAAAACCCTTGAATGGGAAAAAACCACGGCGCCCCTGAGGGCAGAAGAATAATACTAGGTTTTCGTTGCTTTGTTACACACTCAATCTCTCACAATTGCTCTCTTTTCTCTCTCTATATTTCTGAACCCCCTCCTCGTGGGATAAGTTCTATTTATACATGTTTTTAGGGTTTCCCTTTGTTGATTTGTTCTAGGATCCTTCTTGTCGCGGATTGGGTCTTCTTTCCTTTTACGATTCCTTGTTGCTTCGGTCTTCTAAAAGTGTAGGGTTTACTTCTGTATTTTTACCGAGTTAGTTCAAGCTCAGTGTGCTGGTCCAGCGAGTACCTTTAATTTCTGGGTATTACGTTTTGGCGAGCATACTTCTATATTCGGCGAGTAGGTTTTTAGTTTTGGCGACCATACCTTTGACTTCCCTCTGGTCTAAGCTATTCTTCCATCCTGACTGGTCAAACTTCTTTCCCTACCCGGTCAACGAATGACGTGGCAACCTTTTGTTAGCTCCTTTGATGACGTGTCAGTTGGGCGAGTTTATACATACAACAGATGTTAACCTAGCAAGATTATACAAATCTAGACAACACAACAAACTCATCAAGGTAAAATGAATCACAAATGCATAATTTTACTCATAAGCACATTGGTCATTTCTACCAAATTCACAATTGCATAAACATCATATCAACCCCAAATATGAAGGAATTGGTATCAACAACAATCATCTCGACCCCATTCAAGAAGAGATTTGATTATAACAACAACTACTAACACTCTAAGCAAGGAGGAATTTTTTGCAACTACAAGCAATATAATTGATTACAACCACAATTACTATCACTCTAAGCAAGGAGGAATTTTTTGCAACCATAATCAATTGAATTGATTACAACCACAATTACTATCGACTCCAAAACAAAGAGGAACTCATTGCAACTACACTCAACTAAATTGATTATAACTACAATTACTATCGGCCCCATACAAAGAGGAATTCATTATAATTACACTCTTATCAACCTCAAAATGAAGAAATTGATTGCAATCTCAACTATTATACAACCCCAAACAAGGAGAAGGTGATTGCAAACACAATCATACAATTATTACAAAAAGATTCATCATTAATTGTGATCAAACATACAAAGGCATATATCATTATGAAGAATCATCATGCATATCAAGACATATGAAATACATCTTCAAGATTCATCATATTAAAACAAACAATGCCAAACAAACAATAAATCCCTTATCTCAAACAAATGCTTTATCTCAAATAAATTTATATTTAAAACTCTCCCTAAGCTCCTTAACCTTATAAAGCAAGAATTCTTTTCTCCCCTTTAAGACAAGAATTCTCCCCCTTAAGACAAATTCTCAATTAAGCACAAAGAGAAACAATACACTCACATTTGGAACATTTCTCCACACATGGTGAGGTATACATTTTTCCCCCTTTTTTCAAGGAATACACAAAGGATACAAAGATAAGAACGAGATATTAAGCAAACAAATCGTATAGAAAGCAAAGTTGAATAAACTAAGCTCCCCCTAAACATATGCTTTACATATTCACAAAGTAGATTTGTTCACAAGGGATTATGAATCAACTCGAAGCATGTGAACATATAAAAAAGAACAAAGTCTAGCATACTATGCTCCCCCTTGATAAGTGCTCTATCTAAGATCAAGATAGGTATTGTTCACAACGAGATCCGCACAATCACACATCAAGCAATTAGAGAAAATATTTCATCACTTTTCAAAGTCCAAGAGAGAATCATAGATTTTCATTAATCTCTCAAAAATATTCTCACATTGCTATAATCAAGCACATAAGCAAAATATGTGTGTGTGTGTGTGTGTGAATGCTTCTCACATATATAATAGGAGTATTGTGACATCAACATGCAAATAATTTCCACACCTATCCATCTAAAGCATTTCCAAAAATAGGTCAAACCGATATTCATCCGGTTTTTGCTTTAAAAGAATAGATATCAACATGTGAGCGTGTGTGTGCATGTGGCTCGTTTTCCGTTTCTATTTGTCAACCCGAGCTTTTTCACAATTCTCAACTATACACCAATAAGCCTTTTATTTTTCATTTCTTTTAGGCTTAGAATCAAAGATTTTTTTTTATGATTCATTTCAACACTTCTTTGATTTTACTAACAAAACATATACTCCTCATGGCGGCTTTCACTCATCACAATGGCGTAGCCCTTTCCAACATTGGGTGGCTTCACAACCAAGGTGAAGCTAATTATAGCACGGTGTGTGTAAAACTATCTAGAGGGGGGGTGAATAGATTTTACGCTTTTTACCCAATTTTTCGTGTTAGTCAAAATTACGAATTACCCCTAAATTGATAAAGCAATAAATCAAGTAAAATATGCGGAAATTAAATAACACTTGATTTTTACGTGGAACCCTCATGGGAAAAACCACGGGCTAGTAAGTAAGCCACACTCGAATCTCGAATCCACTAAATGTGTAAACGATTACACCTAATCCCGGAAGTAATCACACACCTACCTAATCCGGAATGAGTGAACCTAGTCCAATTTGCTTGCGATCTAAGCAACATAATCCCGGAAGCTACACACAAGACTTACTTTCTCATGAAGAGAATACAACCCTAAGTGAATATATGTGAATATCCAAAATGCAACATAGAGCAAGGGAAACCCTATATGCTTATCTAAGATGATTAATATGCAATTAGAACAATCCTAGATATTAAAAACTAAATGACATGTTCAATCAATAGTTTAGCTAATCAAGATTAAGCACAAAACCTAATTAGCTATCACAATACAACACTCAATCATGTCAACACAACAATCTCTATTTTGAATATTAGATTTTAATCTAAGAACAAGCAAATAATAAAAGAGATGCCTTGATAAATAAAACACTAATTATAAATGATAATAGTGAAGAACATACCAAGGGAAGTGTGTTGACCAAGACCCTGCAAGTAAACATCCTAACTATGCTAGAAAATGCTTAGATGAAATTTTGATGCATATGAAA
The DNA here is from genome assembly GCA_030490815.1 of Acer saccharum. NCBI lineage: Eukaryota > Viridiplantae > Streptophyta > Magnoliopsida > Sapindales > Sapindaceae > Acer > Acer saccharum. The sequence goes on from CM059872.1 coordinate 6,396,629, forward strand.
ATGGGTTTTGAGAGTTAAAGACAAGTTCTTGGGGTTTTCTCTTGAAGATGTTTTTGCTCTCTCAAAGTGTGTATGTTTGCCTTGTTGAAAAAAATGAAGAAGAAAGTATATATATATACAAAAGTGAATCAGGTTTTGCAAAAACAAAAGTGCACGATTTTATAAATATATTATATATATATTTAGTTTAACAAACAAAAAACGCACCTGTTTTAACTTTTAACATATATATATATATATATATAGATGAATAAATGTATTAGGTCACCAATTACAAACTGCACCGTTTTAACATATATATATAATATATATATATTTGGGTTTTAACAACCAAAGTCAAAAACGCACAGCATTTGGAAGACGAACAAAATGCACAGCATTTGGACTTTTGAAATCAAATAAAATTGATCCTGTGACGTGAGCTCACGTGAGAGGTATACAAGAGGTCCAATTATTATCAAGTCACAACCACTCATGCAACAAGTCAACACACACAACGAGCTCACATGCAATTTAATGCACACAATAAATATATGGAAAATTATTAACTTTCCACTCTAAGCTCGAATTGAATTTCGATTCCGATAAAAACACGGAATGTCCCAATGTCTCGAAAATCATCCGAAACATATAGATAAGTCTCCGGATCACTCGGAACTTATCTATGGACAAATTCACACATAAAATATAACAAAGAAGTGCAAGTGTGAAATGTGACATGTGAAGAGTATGCACACATATGCAAGTATGCTAACTGAGTGTGTGCACTAAATCTCTTCATAGAAAATTAAGCACTAAACATATACCTTTGGAGTGCTTAACACTTGCAAGGGCCTTGAGCTTGAACACATTCCTAAGCTACCCTTACATGATCCCCACATATGGTTTGATCACGAAATAAGCCAATTAAAAACTACGGGAATCCTTACACAAGGTGTGTAGCCCTTTCCATGAGGTGCTCGTTGATACATACCATAGGTCATCTATCATGTACTAAGCAATAGGCTTCTAGATGCATCCATAATCTACATACTTTCAACCACACATACTCAAAAACTAAACATATAAGAGAAGCATTAGTGCACTTTTAAAAAAAAATTTCAAGCTCAAGTGCATGATCTAGAAACAATACAAGTTATTTGTTTAATATCATTACTTCTCAAGTGAGTAGCTCTCAAAGATAGTGATATTTAAATTAAGTTTTGCTCATCAAGCCACTCAACATCACACAAGCATCTCAAGCATCATGTATAAGATCATTGTGAACACATCACTAAAAGATCTTAGAGAGCAAATGTCAACAAGAGCCATATGAATGCTATACTAGTTCTATAATATGACATGCTACATGATGTAATGCATGTTAGGATTATGCTCAATAGCAAGAGTGTAATGTTGTAATTAACAATCTTTTTCATATTAATAAAGTGATTTCTGGTTTAACAAATCGTATAGCATTTATAGTTTAATATTATAATTGTCAAAGTAAATAATCATAAGGTCTAAAGACTATGGGAAAAGAAGAATTGTTCGTACATCTGGATATATATGTGGTAGACACAATTCTTTAGTTAGTCTTGAATAATGTTCACAACTTAAGTTAAAGGTTGGGCACCTTTATCTTGTTAAATTTGTAGAATTCTTTTGCTAGCATTTGAGTGGGATCAAATTAGATATGATGAGTCTAAAATCATCGGAGTGTCTTCGAGCAAAAGGATCTAGTGCACTGGGTGCATTGAACTGGATTACAATGAAATACTTTATCTATAACCGTTAGTAGATAAAGTCTTTTCATTATCAGGACAATCGGAGAGTCTATCTTAATCCTGAGATAAATGATGGATTTATGGTTGCAAGTGATATCATTTGAGTTATCAATGAGTATGATTATATCGCATAGTCTATCCTCGATAGTTTGGTGATATTCATTTGTTAATCGATAGAGGACTTCATTTATAGATATGGACATCGTGGCTCCATTTAATTAAATGAGAGTATAATATCATCATATGGATGTTTTGAGGTAATTGGATATTAAATCTCAACGTTGAGTTTTCGATAGTGTCTATTGAAAACATGGCTTCTGGACAAGTCAAAATATCCAAGTTCAAAACGTGGTCATATGAGTAAATATGGTAACTTGGAGAGTTATAGGCGGTCTATGAACTCTTGGCGATTACTGATATTAATCACGAGGATACACTATCTCCAATATGATTGTCTAGGGTATGAATGAGGAGCATCTTCCTTTTCTATCTTTATTTAAGAGTTCAGTTTAGCTCTTTAGTGGAATGAGTTAAAATTAATGGATCGAACCTAAGTGAATCATTGTTGATTGTGATTACGTTATGTCTATTGAAGCTTAAATTTATATGGCCCGCCAAGATCCCCAATCCACGGACTTGCATGGATCACTTGATATATTCTACCGGACCAATTTAAGGTCCATCTAGAATTGCATTTAATATATTAAGAATATAATTGCACATTATTTTAGTAATGGGCTGCTCAATTATATTATATATTAATGAAAGGCATGTGGGCTTTTTCTTTTAGTAAGAATGGGTCTGATTCACATGTGGGCTTTTTATTTAAAGTCCAATGGATTAAATGAAATAAGAAAATAATATTTGGCCCATTTATTCTAAGTGGGGCGGCAAGGGTTAATTTTAACCTAATATATTTTGTTTCATTGTTTTAATTAAATAAGAATTAATTAATTTATTAATTAACTGTTTAATTAAGAAACAAATCTTTTCTGATCAGGAAATACTTTCCTAAAAGTAAAAGTAAAAGACTTGTTTGATAAGGAAATAAATAATTAGTTTTATTTATTTAATCAAATAAGAAGTCTTTTTTATTAGTCAAACAAAAGAATAAAAGATTTATGAATTAAATTAGGGTTTGAAGTCTTAAACTAGATGGGAATTAGGGTGCAACACAAACTCTTTTAAGCTTGTAAGTTCCGTCCCTAGTCCATTTAGGGGAGAGAATTCGGCAACCCTAAAAGAAAGGTGAGAAGAAAATTTGGCAACCTATATATACACTCTTATAGATTCGGCCAACCTAATGCTTGGTGCTTGAGATTCTATTTTTTCTTCTTCTTCTCAATTCATAGAAAGATTTTATTCTACTAAAACATAAAGAGTGTTAGATTATTCTTTGATGGTACACTAATTGCTTGTTCATCAATAAGCTTGTGTGTACAACATCGATTTAGATTCATGCGAGTTTCGATCACTAGATTGAGAACTCAAAAGTGACCGGAATAATCTTAGTCATTCTTTTGATTGTTTTTTTGTGACTAACAAAGAAAAGAAAAGTTTGTTTGTCCATTCACAGGTTTGCAATTCAAAGAAAAGGGAGACCACGCTCCTAGGTGATCCACGTTCGTGCTAGGATTGAAGATCTTGCGGATTACCATCGACGTAAGTCAATCGGATCACGCGACAAAAGGTATTATTCTTTTGTTAGATAATATTATGTTTAATTATTAAAGGGTTTAAAGTTCATAAAAGGAAAAATTTTTAAAAGTCACTAAATCTATTTTAGTCTCGCTTCCGCTGCGTGTACTTCTTGGTATTTTTCCCTACAATTGGTATCAGAGCCTAGGTTGAACCCTTTTAATTAATTAACGTATATATACGTGGATCTATTTCTTTTTATTGTGATTATGCATGTTTAGAAAGAGATGGCACTCTAGGTATTCGAATATAATTACATGTGGATGTATGGATTTATATATGTTTATGTGGATTGTTATTGCTCGATTTTGGTCCTAGATTTTCAATGTAATTTTTGTTATGGAATTGTAACAAGAAGGGTGGTCTATCATCGCCATAATTCCTTCTTGGTAGTTGCTAGGTTTTATTATTTTTTTTTATATATAGGTGCAGTATTTTTTATACTACTGCAGTTTTTTTATTTTTATTATGTGCAGTTTTTGTTTGTAAAAAGTACTGCAGTGATTAAAAAAAAAAAAAAATACTGCAGTATTTTATTTGTTTAAATACTGCCGTAATATATTTAAGTGTTGAAGATTCGAAGACACGAAGAAAAACGAAGCAACCGGAACCGAGAACGAGCACCGTGTGCACCCTTGGAGTGGATTGAGCTGCGCATGGCAAGCCCATATTATGGTGGGCTGCGCACGGCAACCCTTTGTGGGTTTGTGGGGTGTGCACGCCCATGGGAGGCAGCCGAGGGATGCGCGGATGGTCGATGGCCACTTGAAGATCTTGTATTCCTAAACAATTGTAATTTACTTGCTTTTCTAGGATGGACCAAAATTGTGGCTATTTATTTTTTGCATAAATATTACAATATTTGTTAATGTTTGATGACATGTCGTACAGAATAGGAGTGCCACTCATATATCTCTTTTGGTATGAACATGCATTGAATGATTTAGGTATCTAAATTGGCATCTAGATAACCTGGTAAATGATTCTATGAGATTTAATCACACGCCTTAAATAATTGAGTGGGAGAAGGTGTTTTGTAACACCTATAGCCTCCAAGGTTAGTTGAGCTTTATTATTTATTGGTAATCCCCCCAAGGGGCGTCCATGAATGGAATTTAGCAACATACTTCCTTACAAGGATAGACTAGACAATTGACTCAAACGAGATCTACTCCCAAGGAGGGATTTTCGTGAGAGAAAATATTGAGGGTCGATATCTTGGTAACACACTCAATGTAATTTTATTGATATCCTCCCAAGAGTTCTTGTTAGTAAAATTGCAAGGCTAAAATTGAAAACGTTGGTTGTTATGTTAACAATTAGGTGGGACCTAGTCTAACTAGTAAATGGTGCGAACTCCCAAAGGAGGCGTAACATTTATGGGTGTTAGATCACCGTTGAATTTTATAATTGAGTTATTTATTTAAATCAAGATAAATATTCGAAAGTGCTTTATCATGATTATTTACTCATATATATTTTTGTTTATATTCAGAAATCATGACCCCATACCTAATGAATATCTTAAAAGATAACACTTTAACTGGAGATAATTATGTCACATGGAAAAGGAAAATTGGGTTGTTGCTGCAAGCTGAAAAATATAAGTTTGTTCTGTCTGCTCCTAAACCACCTGCTCCTACTTATGAATCTCAGATTCATATGGTTGGTAAAGTTGCTACTGTTAAGACCAGTCAAAAGGTTAAGAAACAACAGAAGAAAAAGCAACTTGGGCCTACCAAGAAGAAGACCAAGAAGGAGACCAAGAAAGTAACCAAGATCAAAGGGAAGTGCTTCCTTTGTGGTGAAAAGGGACATTGGAAAAGAAATTGCCCAAAGTCCCAGAACAAGAAGGAACAAGGTAATATTAATTATCTTGAAACATGTTTTCTGGCAGATTCTACAGATTCTTGGATCATAGACTCTAGAGCCACAAATCATGTTTGCTATTCCTTACAGGGGTTCCAAGAAAGGAGAAAGTTGAATAAGAATGAAATCAACTTGCGTTTAGGCAACGGAACGTTAGTGTCTGCAAGTGCAGTGGGAGATATTAGAGTTAATCTAGATTCTTTTAGGCATTTAGATTTGATAGACGTTTATTATGTACCTCAATTCAAGAGAAATTTAATTTCAGTTTCTTGTTTGAATAAATTTGGATATTCGGTTACTTTTAATAAAGATTTTATTATTAGTAAGAATAACAAATTTATTTGCAAAGGTACATTGGAAACGGCTTATTCTTTTTCTATAAAAATATCTCTGACTTGTTGGACACAGAAATAATGGAACCTAATCATAAAAGAGTAAAATTATCAATAGATGAAACCTACCTATGGCATTTACACCTAGGTCATATTAACCTTAATAGGATTAAAATATTGGTAAGTGACGGACCTTTAAGTGACTTAAAGGTTGATGATCTACCAACTTGTGAATCTTATTTGGAAGGTAAGATGACCAAAATGTCATTCTCTAGCCTAAAGGCGCAAGAGCCACTGAATGTTAGGATTGATACACACTGATGTATATGGTCCTATGAGCATTCAAGCTAGAGGTGGATATGAGTACTTCATCACCTTCACAGATGATTACTCGAGATTTGGCTATATGTATCTCATGCGACATAAGTCGGATGCTTTTGACATGTTCAAAGCATTCAAAGCTGAAGTGGAAAATCAGCTTGAGAAACGCATAAAAATCTTGAGATCTGATCGTGGTGGAGAATATCTATCTGGTGAGTTTCAGCAATATCTTATTGATAATGGGATAGTTCTCAGTTTTCTGCACCAGGTACACCTCAACAGAATGGGGTAGCAAGGAGAAATAGAACTCTTTTGGATATGGTTAGGTCTACGTTGAGTTATTCAACGCTTCCTATTTCTTTTTGGGGATATGCTTTACAAACTGCTATATACATTCTAAACGATGTACCATCTAAGTCTGTTCCTAAAACACCGCATGAGTTGTGGACTGGGCGCAAGCCTAGTTTACAACACTTAAGGATATTTGGTTGTCCTGCGCATGTGTTAAAAGGAAAGACAGAAAAGATGGAGTCTCGTTCGGAAACATGTATATTTGTAGGGTATCCAAAGAAACTAAAGGTATTATTTCTATAGTCCTTCAGATCTTAAAGTATTTGTTTCGACAAATGCTAAATTTCTGGAAAAGGACTATATGAATGATTTTGTGCCTAGAAGTAGAATTGTCCTGAATGAGATGTCAGGAGATACAATTCCACGAGAGGTTACACAACCTAACCCAATTGTAAGTTCCGATCCAACACAAGATCAACAACCTACCATTCCTCGTCGTAGTGGGAGGGTTAGAACACAACCCGAAAGATACATCGGTCTGGGAGAATCAATGGAGAATCTCCCGGACGACGATGATCCCTATACGTACAAGGAAGCTATGTAGGATGTTGATAATCGCCATTGGCAAAAGGCAATGCAATCTGAGATTGAATCTATGTTCGATAACAAAGTCTGGTCCCTTGTAGGCTTGCCTAAAGGGATAAAACCCATTGGGTGCAAGTGGGTATACAAGAGGAAAAGAGGTATGGATGGAAAGGTGGAAACCTTTAAAGCTAAATTGGTAGCTAAAGGGTATACACAGAAAGAAGGTATCAATTACGAGGAAACCTTCTCTCCTGTGGCCATGCTTAAATCCATTAGGATACTCTTATCCATTGCAGCATCTTTAGATCTAGAGATTTGGCAAATGGACGTCAAGACAGCTTTCCTTAATGGAAGTCTTGACGAAAGCATCTACATGATGCAAACAGAGGGATTCATTGAAAAGGGCCAAATGGAAAAGGTATGCAAGTTGTAGAAATCCATATATGGATTAAAGCAAGCATCCAGATCCTGGAACATAAGGTTTGATCAAGCTGTCAAAGGTTTTGGATTTATTCAGAATCCTGACGAACCTTGTGTATACAAAAGGATTAAAGGCGACAAGTTGGTTTTCCTGATTCTTTATGTTGATGATATACTACTCATTGGAAACGATGTAGGTGTATTGACATCAGTAAAAGAATGGTTAGCAAAACAATTTGATATGAAGGACTTAGGAGAAGCAAGTTTTATTCTAGGTATCCAAGTAATAAGGGATAGAAAGAATAGAACGATTGCATTATCCCAAGCTTCATACATAGACAAAATCTTGTCTAGGTTTTCCATGCAGGATTCCAGGAAAGGTATGTTACCTTTCAGACATGGAATCAAGCTTTCTAAGGAACAAGTTCCTAAGAATGAGCATGAAGAGCAATTCATGAGTAGAGTTCCATATGCCTCGGCAGTTGGAAGTCTCATGTATGCAATGCTCTGTACTAGACTAGATATTGTTTTGCTGTTGGCATAGTTAGCAGGTTTCAATCGAAACCTGGTCCTGATCACTGGACGGCAGTCAAGCATATTTTCAAGTATCTCAAGAGAACGAGAGATAATATGCTTGTATACTCTGGAGGGGATTTGGTTCCTGTTGGGTATACAGATTCTGATTTCCAATCAGATTCTGACTCTAGAAAATCCACATCAGGGGCTATGTTTACTATTGGAGGAGGAGTAGTTATATGGAGCAGTATCAAGCAATCTTGTATTGCTGATTCCACCATGGAAGCTGAGTATGTTGCTGCATGCGAGGCTGCCAAAGAGGCTGTTTGGCTCCGCCAATTCTTGATTGACTTGGAAGTGGTTCCTAGTGCGAATAAGCAGATCACTATCTACTGTGACAACAGTGGAGCAGTGGCTAATTCGAAAGAACCAAGAAGTCACAAGAGAGGTAAACACATTGAAAGAAAGTATCATCTTTTAAGGGAGATTGTTCAAAGAGGTGACGTGACGATACGATTACCAAAATCGCGTCAGCAGAAAATCTAGCGGATCCCTTCACAAAGGCTCTACCTCAGAAGAGTTTCGATGGGCATCTAGAGAACATGGGCTTGAGAGATATGACACATTTGCTATAGCGCAAGTGGGAGATTGTTAGGATTATGCTCAATAGCAAGAGTGTAATGTTGTAATTAACAATCTTTTTCATATTAATAAAGTGATTTCTGGTTTAACAAATCGTATAGCATTTATAGTTTAATATTATAATTGTCAAAGTAAATAATCATAAGGTCTAAAGACTATGGGAAAAGAAGAATTGTTCGTACATCTGGATATGTATGTGGTAGACACAATTCTTTAGTTAGTCTTGAATAATGTTCACAACTTAAGTTAAAGGTTGGGCACCTTTATCTTGTTAAAGTTGTAGAATTCTTTTGCTAGCATTTGAGTGGGATCAAATTAGATATGATGAGTCTAAAATCATCGGAGTGTCTTCGAGCAAAAGGATCTAGTGCACTGGGTGCATTGAACTGGATTACAATGAAATACTTTATCTATAACCGTCAGTAGATAAAAGTCTTTTCATTATCAGGACAATCGGAGAGTCTATCTTAATCCTGAGATAAATGATGGACTTATGGTTGCAAGTGATATCATTTGAGTTATCAATGAGTATGATTATATCGCATAGTCTATCCTCGATAGTTTGGTGATATTCATTTGTTAATCGATAGAGGACTTCATTTATAGATATGGACATCGTGGCTCCATTTAATTAAATGAGAGTATAATATCATCATATGGATGTTTTGAGGTAATTGGATATTAAATCTCAACGTTGAGTTTTCGATAGTGTCTATTGAAAACATGGCTTCTGGACAAGTCAAAATATCCAAGTTCAAAACGTGGTCATATGAGTAAATATGGTAACTTGGAGAGTTAAGGCGGTCTATGAACTCTTGGCGATTACTGATATTAATCACGAGGATACACTATCTCCAATATGATTGTCTAGGGTATGAATGAGGAGCATCTTCCTTTTCTATCTTTATTTAAGAGTTCAGTTTTAGCTCTTTAGTGGAATGAGTTAAAATTAATGGATCGGACCTAAGTGAATCATTTGTTGATTGTGATTACGTTATGTCTATTGAAGCTTAAATTTATATGGCCCGCCAAGATCCCCAATCCACACGGACTTGCATGGATCACTTGATATATTCTACCGGACCAATTTAAGGGTCCATCTAGAATTGCATTTAATATATTAAGATATAATTTGCACATTATTTTAGTAATGGGCTGCTCAATTATATTAATATATTAATGAAAGGCATGTGGGCTTGTTTCTTTTAGTAAGAATGGGTCTGGTTCACATGTGAGCTTTTTATTTAAAGTCCAATGGATTAAATGAAATAAGAAAATAATATTTGGCCCATTTATTCTAAGTGGGGTGGCAAGGGTTAATTTTAACCTAATATATTATTTTGTTTCATTGTTTTAATTAAATAAGAATTAATTAATTTATTAATTAATTGTTTAATTAAGAAACAAATCTTTTCTGATCAGGAAATATCTTTCCTAAAAGTAAAAGTAAAAGACTTGTTTGATAAGGAAATAAATAATTAGTTTTATTTATTTAATCAAATAAGAAGTCTTTTTTATTTAGTCAAATAAAAGAATAAAAGATTTATGAATTAAATTAGGGTTTGAAGTCTTAAACTAGATGGGAATTAGGGTGCAACACAAACTCTTTTAAGCTTGTAAGTTCCGTAACCCTAGTCCATTTAGGGGAGAGAATTCGGCAACCCTAAAAGAAAGGTGAGAAGAAAATTTGGCAACCTATATATACACTCTTATAGATTTCGACCAACCTAATGTTTGGTGCTTGAGATTCTATTTTTTCTTCTCTTCTCAATTCATAGAAAGATTTTATTCTACTAAAACATAAAAGAGTGTTAGATTATTCTTTGATGGTACACTAATTGCTTGTTCATCAATAAGCTTGTGTGTACAACATCGATTTAGGTTCACGCGAGTTTCGATCACTAGATTGAGAACTCAAAAGTGACCGGAATAATCTTAGTCATTCTTTTGATTGTTTTTTTGTGACTAACAAAGAAAAGAAAAGTTTGTTTGTCCATTCACAGGTTTGCAATTCAAAGAAAAGGGAGACCACGCTCCTAGGTGATCCACGTTCGTGCTAGGATTGAAGATCTTGCGGATTACCATCGACGTAAGTCAATCGGATCACGCGACAAAAGGTATTATTCTTTTGTTAGATAATATATATGTTTAATTGATTAAAGGGTTTAAGGTTCATGAAAGGAAAAATTTTTAAAAGTCACTAAATCTATTTTTAGTCTCGCTTCCGCTGCGTGTACTTCTTAGTATTTTTCCCTACAATGGAAACATAGAGTTGAAAGATGAAAAGCTAGAAAGCAAGCATAAGGATATAGAAATACCTAAGCAAGCTTTTTCATCATATGCAAAGCCTTCGCTCTTTTTATGAGCTCTCTTGGCTTGTTTGTCCTCATGACAACAAGTTGTTGGTGTTCATCCCAAGAGAATAAAGACTAAGCATTTCAACTCAATCAGCAACAAAAATGACTTTCTCCAAAAGTCTTAACATGATTATCACCAAATAGATTTCATGATATACAACTTCTCAAAAGTTAATCAACGGATTTTGACTATCATAATAAAATTTGTGAGATAGCTAAGTTCATGTCAAAGTTATAGAGAAACAAAGCTAGCTAGCTAAGTTACTCAAAACTAGACACTAATCTTAAAGCCAACTCACATGTGCAACTTACACTAATGGTAAGAGCACACACCCTTGACCCATTTGGTCTAGGGAGCACAAACACATAAACCATCATGATCATTTCTCAAAGCAATATTATATCTAGAAGATAAACATCAACTATCTTCTCTATAAAGATATTCTCATGTTTTACACAACATTATTGCTATCAACAAAGATATTATCAAGACTATGCATATGATCATGTGAAACACTCATTTTCACCCAAATCTTCATGACAATATTCCTTACATGATTATCGTTATCATGCACAAAATTCAAAGTGTAATCATGCAAGAAACATCCATAGAAGATTTTCTCATCTCACTAACATGTATCTCATTCCCTAGTTTGCATTGTCTAATATACTCATGGCATATAGATTTAGTATGCACTACAACAATAAAAAAAAAATTGGCAAACCGGAATACATAAGGAGATGATACTATTTGGGTGAGAGTGTACCAACGGTGAAGGCTCCTTACTCTTCTTGATTTTGCACTTGACCTTGGATGATTGGCCTTTGAAATCCTTTTATTCCTTAGTGACTTGCCTTTAGTTGTAGGAGACTCAACTTGCTCAACTACAAAGCTTAAGTCACTTAAATCTCCATGAAGATCACCAAGCTCTTTGGCCTTCATGATTGCCAACTCCTCTTCCTTGCCTTTGATCATTTCCTACAAGAAATAAAACAATTTATTAGCAAAATCATTTATTAAACTATCTAACACAAGAGCAACTTCAACCGTCTTTTCTTCTAGACAATTGATCACTTCATTCTTCACTTCAACTTCCGTCAAAGCTTTATCTCTTTCCTTGTCAAGAGATTGAACTCTAGAGATCATGTCTAGCATGATTATCCTCCGGGAAAACTTCTTCTTATTTGCTTTTGCCACTAACATGCTTTCAAGCTTATCAACAAAATTGTTAGTAGACAAATGAAATATAAAACAAGAAGCACCTTTTTCACAAGTAGCTTGGAATCTATTCCATGCCTTTTTTGCCATATTTGAATCTTTATTAAGAGCAAGATGTTTAAAAACATACATAACTATAAATGGCAAAAAGGTCTAAAAGTTTCAACTTCTCAAAAATAAACCTCATTCATACTTTATGAACATATTGGTTTGGAGAAACTACTCCATCAAATATAAAACACGGAGAAGAGAAACCTTTCATGACAATCCAACCAAGCTTGCTCATCACTAGACATAGCAAAGTCTATCATGAGCATTTTCAACAAAACAAACATTTTCCCAATCAACAAAGGAGGACAACCATTACAAACAAAAATAGACTAAAGGTTGTTATCATAGTAAATAACCTTGTAGATCCCGAATCACACTAATTGCTTTAAGTGACCCTCTCTGATACCAATTGAAAATACCTACAAGGTTATACTAAACAACCTAGAGGGGGGTGAATAGGTTGACGCATTAGTTTTAAAAAACTCTTTCGTGACTTATGTCAAAACCTTGGTGAGCATACATATTAACCTTAAACATGATTGTTATGAGAAAACAATTATCACAAGTATGCTCAATTCACCACCCTTAGTCTACAAAACATATATCAATAAACAATGTATCTCTTTTACAAGTATATTCAATAATGAGCAAATTTAAATTCCACAAGTTATACTTTGAATATTACAATGCAAACTCACCAAGTTGAGCTTTACAACTTGATATAGACTCACAAGATACAATGTTCAAGCACTTACAAGATACAAGAAACAAATGTTGATTCAACCAACAATGTGCGCAACTCTTTCTTTATCAATAACTTGTTTACAAGGATGTGAGGAAATGAAGAGCATAAACAAGTTATATAGATCATACATACAAATATAAAGAGATAGAGATAGAGACATTTGACACATTGATTTTTACGTGGTAAACCTCCGAAGAGGAAACATCCACGGGTTGAATCCACAACCACCGGCAAAGCAATTCACTATGACGAAAAGGACTTACACACTCAAGCTACCAACTCATGATATCCGCTCAAGCTATCAACTCCTAGTCTACCCTCGGGCCTAGTGAACCACCTAGCCTACTTCCTATCTGAGATGTGTACTACACCTCTAGGAAGCAACTTCCTATCCAAGATGCTCACGTCTCTAGGAAGATTCGTGCTTAGCTATCCGGATCACGAAGATCCTAGTTAAGCTCTCCTAGCTCAACCATCCGGAGTACCACACTCCTAGCTAAGACTTTTGCTTGACTATCCAGACCACATGTCCTAGTCAAGACTCCTTTCTCTTTCCACAAAGCTTCACTCACTTTGCAAGAGACTTCCACCTTTTACAAGGCAATGATCTAAGTGATGCAAATGATGCAAACACATGCAACATAGAATATATGATCAATACATCCTACGGAAACTAGAAATAATCAATGAGCACACAATGTACATTTTTCTAGTTTATGATCCAAAACATGACACTATACAAAATGATGCATGAGCATATGAAATGTATGGATAAGGCACACTTCATGAAGATCTAGACATAGGCAACAAAGTTCACAAAAACAAAGTTGTCTAGACCTTAAACATGAACAAAAATCTAGAGCATGCAAAACACCTAAAACATGCCAAAGCCTAGATTCTATTCATGTTTCTAAAGCTTGAAAACAAAGCATGTTCATTAAGCATATAATCAAGACTTTAGAACACAAACAACAAAAAAATGCTAGAATCACAAAATGTATACAATGAATATTCTAGCAAGTATTTAGAGCAAGGATATAATGAATAATCAATTAAATCCTAATTAGCTCTAAATACAAAATCAAATGTGCTAATCTTAGATTTGTTCAATAAGAGGATCTAAGCACATGTGAGGATTATTAATCATAAAATACATCAATCAATCCACAAATAATCCTAGATATCAATCTAATCACAATACAACTCTCAAACATGTGAAAAACCTAGAATCTAAGAAACTAGTTCACATATGTCTCTAATTAGACTTTTGATTAAGATTGATTATGAAGCTATCTTTCTCTATAGCATTCATAATACATAAACATACATATAGAAAAAGAAACCCCAAGCAAATGGAAGGTCAAAAAGAAAGAAATCCCAAAGTTGAGACCATTACCTCGGATTCTGCAGCTGGTTCGGAAATCAGTGTTCAACCACTAGAAATCACGATCAAACAGACACCAAACCACTTGGAGATGTTAGAGGATTCAAATACAAACACTCTCCAACTTGAATCACTCAAATCCGACTCCGGATGAGGAAAATATGGTGTTTTGAAAATCTGAAAATTGGAGAGGATTTGCTGTCGGGAATTCTGAAATTTTTCTTCTTAATTTTCAAAATGGAGAGAGAGAGGGAAGAAATAGGAGGAGAGAGAAGGGCCAAGGGAGCCAATCACGTGGTGCCACGTCACCCCCTGGCCATGGGGGGTGCGTGGCCCACACGGGAGCAGAGAGTGCTCCAGGCCGTGGGGCCCACGGCCTCATCAACGGCCAGCCCAAGTGGCCCACGGCCTGGGCTGTCTTCTCACGCGCTCCCTCGGTTCTTCGGTCCGTATCTTAGGCGACCGAACTCCGATTTCGAATCCGTTTCCGGATTACAAACCGTGACTCTCTAACGCACGACGATGACTACACAACTTTGAAAAAAAATTGAGAAATCATCTTGGAAATCATCGATGAAGTCAACTCAACGAATGAGAACGAAAAGTGGCATAGTCAACTTGTTTGGACTCGAAACCTTATGAATGAGTAACCGAAATGACCGGAACTCAATAAGGCATTAAATAAGAACATGTTCAAGTCCTAAACACAAAATATGGAAACATACAAACACAAAGACACACACATACGCTAGTTTCCGGACATAGTCCTAGAAAATGCAAAACACAAAGTTTATTAACTTAATATGAATGCATGAGCATATTTTGCCAAGTGTGTGAAAGTGATATGTAAATGAAATTAAATCATGAAGGAACACACAAGTATGATATGTGTGAGTGTGTGCCTAGCCTTGTAAGAGATAAGAGGTCCTTGAATACCTTTGTCGACCAATAATGCCCGAATCTCTTAAAAACCGGCTTCTTGAATGAGTTGTGGTTGAGACGTCCTTCGTCTTCAAAATTCTTCAATTACTAACCACTACACATATAAGATAAACACGTTTTGATATGGAATTAATGCCAACACTAATTATCAACCTTACACCTGCACGACAAAGAGAAGAGAGGACCATAAAAAGTGTAGGCCTGACACTCAGCACGGCCACCCAAATCAAACAATAAGACAAGGAAGCGGTTGAGGTTACCTCAGTTGTAATTACGGAACCCTTAGAGGCCAATTCACTTGCAGGAAGCACAGCAAGTTGGGAAGAATTCGCTTGGGAACACGCCTCTTTGAATGCATGGAGAATGCTGTCGGAACCAGAAGGAGGGCCTTTCTTTGCTTTGGAAAGAATGGGGGGCACTTTCTCCACGATCAATACACCATTCCCTTTGATGGATGAGGGCCGCGGAGGGGGCACAAACGACCTGGAAGGAGTGGAAGTAGAAGAACCAAAAGGAACCATAGAGGGAAGTTTAAAGGCAGAAGAACTAGGCAAACCATGGCTCCGACCCAGGCGAGCCTCTAGCTCCTCTAACCTAGAGGAAGGTGAGAGCACCTTCAACGGGAGAGGAGTAGCTGAGCCTGAAGTGCCCCCTTCTCCTTCTTGATTTTCAATAGCGTCGCCTGCTTGAGCGAGGTGCGTGAAGAAGCCTCCTTGCCAATAGGGGAGCCCACCTCTGCCTGAGCCACGCCCGATTCGTTGAGAGGGGCCTCCTCTTGTTGGACACCTGTGAAGGAAACTACCCATTGAGGGACCATCAGAATCCGCGCCACTCTTTTCACAATAGCCATAGTGGTAATGATAGTTCTCAAATGCTATAAAGAATAATAGCGGTAAAAAGAGAGAACACAAGGGATTGCGTCAATCGCCAAGAGGGAGCGCTCTACCCTAACCCGCTCCCAAGGAAAGCCCTCCAAACTAGCATGACTGTAACCCGCTTGCTTGATCGAAGCCAAAAAGCTCATAACTGCTTTATTGTTCTCCTCTTTTGCCCACTCCGGTTGTGGCCCAAAAGAAGTAGGGACTGGTTGTTCCCGACGGCCGTAGCGCACAATAGCTCCCCAATTGCCCTTAACCACGATCCACTCCTTCTTCCATCCGGGATCCTTCCTCCGAGTGCCAGGAACCACGAAGTCGACAACATTGACACAATGGAGATAATATTGACCGGCAGGTTGCTGGGTCAAGGGCGATAACTAGAAAACAGAGCATAGCTCCTTGTAGCCCGGCTCACCTAGGTTAGGGCGAGAGCCTGCGGCCTCCCACCACAGCACAAGGAAACCCACTAGGTTTCTCCAAAAGCCCGGCACCAACTACATGTGAGCCAACCTGAAAGCACACAGGGCCTTTCTCAACGTAGGTTGGAGTGGGAGGCGAACCCCTCCATCAAAAACCGCCACATGAATAGGAAGGTGACTGGGAGGAGGCGCATAGGCATCATAATCTTCAATAGGAAGGGAGAGCTCCACGTCATCAGGGATGTTGAAATCACGCCTCAAGCGAGACATCACGCTCACGGTGCACTCAGAGGGGGGAACACAAGCAAAAACCTCAGGAGGGTCCCCTCCCTCCGCTAGCATGCGATGGCCTAATCTCTCCAGGTTCACATGCTTCAAATCCCGATCCCCTTCGCCTGAGAGCATCTCTAGGCTGGTCGCCTCTCCCCCATTAGAAACGTGTACAAGGGAAGAAGGGGAGTTGGTGAACCCGGTCCGAACGGAAGAATGTCACCCGGAGCGACGGGGTTGGGGACGAACCCTGCTTCCCCCCGTAGCGGAGTCGCCACCAGGGCATCGCCTTTTTAGAGATAGCCCGGACCTCTCCGGGGAATTATCTCCTCCGCCATAGTTGTAGTCCTTCTCCATGTTAGAGTCCTCTGATGCCATCTTTTTCAAGAGAAGTAAGAAGTAGAGAAGAAGAAGAAGTGAAAGCTGGAAAGCGGGAGAAAATGGAAAGACTCCAGTCAAACCAACCTTAAATAGAGAGAGAGAGAGGGGCGGTTTAAATTTTGAATGAGAAGATCTCAGCCCTCCAAGCGATAGAACGGCTGGGGAAGCAAGACATAAAAGCAGATGGGATGAGTTTGCCGTTCTGTATGTGTCACGGGGAAGAAGGCGTAGTAAAATGTCCCCTCGCTGACACCCACGTCCTGAGAAACGTGCCAAATTCAGAGGGCCATCATTATTGCATTTAATGCGGGAGAAGCTGAGCCAATAAGGTAAATCCCAATAAATTAAGGGGAGGTAAATGATCGCTGCAAACGTGGTTACGCGATAGTTCTATAAACTACCGGTAAACGATATGCGTGCGAGTTTATACCCTTCGCAAGTATACGAGTCGAACGAGTCGTATAGCGGATACAAGTAAGGGTATCGTTCCCACGGAGGATGTACAGTACACGTAAGTCGGTTCTACGTCTTTGTTATAGTCAATTTATTTACACTAATTACAAGCATAAAGTAAAAGGGAGAGGGTAGCAAGCAATTATCTAAACTAATGGCTAATTTAAGCTACGCGTATCCTATGGTCACGGATACGTAATCTCTAATTACAACGGTAAGGTAAATATGCAATCACTAGACAACTAATTAATCTAAACTAACTAGATGGCAATAAAGCAAATAAGTAAATTAACCACTAAATCACTACAATTAACTTACACTAAAACCTCAATTAATCAACTACAACTAAGTTATACTAACTTAACTATAACTAACTAAACTAACTAATTCTTGCAAGGTTATGCAAGAGCATGGATAAATGAAAAGGGATTTTATTAATTGATCACAATTATGCTCATTAGTTCTATGGCATAGGTAATTTAACAACTACCACTCTAATTATTATCAACTATGATCTTAGAATGACAATAATAGAGTAATTACACCTAGAACCTAAGAATTAGTTAATAAGTGTTGATCATGCAATTACTAACCAATACTTATCCAATATAGCTAATCAAATGTTATTAATCAAGATACATGTTACTAATTTACCAATCAACAACATACATCCATTCAATTTAACTCAATTCAATATTCAATAGCTAAATATGGATATGATAAATATAGAGATCAATTAATTACAATAATACAATCATATGAAAACCAATCCCTTAACATAAAGATATATCACACATACATGTTACATGAATCACAAATAAATGAAAGAAGTAAGAATAAGAAGTAACCACAAGATGGAAATCTTCTTGTCTTCAATGAAGCTCCAAATCTACTCCTTCCAAGCTATGAAGCTCACATGCATCCATGTAGTGCTTCTCTAGGTTATCTAAACTATTCTAATGTAAATTTATGTAAACTAGTCTAAGAGGATGTATATTTGGATGTTAGAGAGAGTGTTTTAGGTTTAGGGAAGATGAATATATATAGTAGGGAAGAATTGGGCAAGTTTGGACGTGCAAACTTCAAGGTCGGTCAAGTGGGCGGGCTTGTTCTCGCCTGGAAGGCTGGCTCTTGCCCGCCGTCGAACCCGCCGCGCGAACTCGCCTTGCCCTCGGAGGCCTCTTTCCCGCCACACGAGCTCGCCGCGCGAACCCGCCTTGCTTTATGGCGACTTCATACCTTCGGGAAGGCTGGCATATGCCCGCCTCATGAACTCACCATGACTTCTGCTCATGGTTGGCGAATTACGCAATGCACCCCTGAATTCTTCCTTAATCACCAAATATGTAATAATTCCTCCAGAATTACACTTTGACCCCTGATTCTTCATAATTACATATTTACCCTCTTTTGCCCCAATTTCACCACTTTTCTCCAGTTTGGCCCAAAATACCGCAGATGAGCTGAAACACCTGAAAAACACTTATTTACAATATTAAATACCAAAAAGGTCTCGGAAAATGGTTACAAAAGCCAAGTTAGGGAGCGCTAAATGTAAACATTTGGAGCGCGATCAGTAAACAAGAAAATCCAAGCAGGAAAAACTCTTCATGAGACCAAGTACCCCGCCTCCAACGTTCAGAGATACCATTAACATTGAAGGCGGGAGGGACTTCTGTTAACTGGGAAAATGGGCAACTAATTCAAGGAAGAGCTTTTCCATTTAAAGGACCTCACCCTTCCCTAGCATCCCCCGAAGGAAGCACCCCCGATCGCTCTAAAATGCCTATTGGGAAGAAAGACCTGATCCTCCATGTGCCGCGCCCCCTCCAGGACACACCGGCTCTAAGCACGGTTCAACAGAGATCCGGGATGCTCCCTTAGAATGCCTACTGTGAAGGGAGACCTGGTCCACCCAGGATCCCGCCTCTAAGACGTGGTCCATCGATGACCCGTCTCCCCTTAAACGCCCAATGAGAGGAACTACATGTTCCAGTATAGGACTTGCTCCCAGCCAGAGACCCAACTAGAAGCCATCTTAAATAGTGCCTACCCAGTCCCTCATAACACGCCCCTACAACTGGGATGACCCCTCTCTAGGAGAACTCCTCGGAACTCTCTAGTGACCCCTACTCCGGAAGGGCTGACGCCAGCCCTCACCCTAGCTCACAAGAGATAAAGAAGGGACTGGGAACACCTCCAAAGCTGTAGCACCGGCCCATTAATGAGGAACAGTAATCACAAATGGGGGAAGACAGGCAGCCTACGGTCAAGATCATCCGCTGGCCACACTACATCAACGGTGGAACCACCCTCCATCTCAGGCCTAATGGAAGTCAACTATCCCATACATGAAAGGGAATACTCTGTTTCTCCAGTAAAATATTCGTAGAAATGCAGCAAGCATGAAGAAGGAAATGGTGGAAGAAGGGGCCTGACAATACGCAGCGGGACAGGCACTGACACTGTCCCTGGCTAAGCCAAATTTTGACAACGACTTCCCTCTGCAACAATGACCTATCCAACCAATCAAAACCCTTGGAAACACCACTTGTACGCCATATCAGCCCTAGAGAAACGCCTACATGGACCTAGGGCCTAGGTGGAATGATCAAGACCCTTCAAGGAGTGTGACGACCACGGCCCCGCTCAAAAGTAGGGGCTGGGATCATGCCCACCAATTACGCCCTAAGGACTAGGGCTCCCACTTACCAAAATCGAGCCCTTAGTAGAGGAAAAACATGGTGGAGCAATCCTAGCCCTTGATTCTGTACCATCGCGATTGTTGACAAGGGGGGACGGTGGAGATGGAATCGAGAGTTCCCGCCTAAATGAGCTGCTTCCACCTACCCCTCTAGCAGAGACACTATAAATACCCCTATGTTCCAAGAATAAAGGGTTGGCCTCTGAAAATCGAGACATCTACTTGGCTACTACCCCGCCTAGACAAAGCTCCTATGTGTGTCCTACTTGGCTACTACCTCGCCTAGACAAAGCTCTTATGTGTATCCTACTTGGCTACTACCCCACTTAACCCAAGCTCCTATGTGTATCTACTTGGCTACTACCCTGCCTAACCCAAGCTCCTAGGCATGATCTACTTGGTTACCACCTAGCTTAGTTAAAACCCTTGCAAGCTAGCTCCCATTTAGCTAGTGTGTCTTACGTCTGTTCTACTTTCTCTCATTGTAATAATCAATTATAGCGCATGAAATGGCTCATAATGTACCCCACCGTTAAAGAATAAAAAGATCCCTCCTTTGCGATAGTAAAATTGCACTTGTCACGCCCCTATATACACAAACTCAACCTCATCCTCGCTTGCAGGACCGGTCCTACTGTATTGATATGGTCCCTGGCAACTGGACCAAGGGTCTCCCCCGGTACCTACCCCGGGAAGAAAGGAACCATCCCCTACCCGGTCCGGACCAATTGCGGTACACCCGTACGCCGTGGTCTAGGTTGTCTCGTGAAACTCCCGATGGATTTTTCAGGATTACAGGATCCATCTAGCAAGGCAGCCGATCAACTGGGTTCACTTCTAGTCCCGTGGCCGTGCTAGGTCGGGGTATTAACTGGAGCGGTATTCCTATAGGTAATGTTCGTCCTCCAGTCACAGCTATCTTAGCGAGGACATCTGCTCGGTGATTCTTCTCTCGAGGGATTTGTTCCATCTTCATACCCTTAAATTTTGTAGCTGCTTCTTTGACTTTTCTGAGATATGCTATCATGTTGTCACCTCTTGCCTGATACGCACCGGATACATGGTTAATTACCAGTTGGGAATCACTTCTAACCAAGAGGTAATCAGCCCTAACTCTGTAGCAACCTTCATTCCTACTAACAGGGCTTCGTACTCGGCTTCGTTATTGGTAACTTTAAACTCAAACTTGAAACAGTAATTGCACTCAACCTCTACAGGATCAATAAGGACGATTCCAGCCCCGTAGCCGACTTGATTTGAGGCTCCATCTGTATATAGGATCCAAGTCTTACAATCAGCGGGCCATCCCGAGGGTTTCGGATCCAAGCTCGGAGCTGTAGAGGTATCCGGATGGGGGATCATGCTAAATTCTACTACAAAGTCGGCTAGGGCTTGAGCCTTGATTATCGTCCTTGCCTTGTATTTTATGTCATATTGAGTGAGCTCTAAGGCCCATAAAACCAACCTGCCTGAAACGTCTAGCCTCTAAAGGAATAGTCTCAGGGGTTGGTCTGTCACTGTTAGGATTATACTCAGTAGCAAGAATGTAATATTGTTTTTGACAATCTTTCATATTAGGTGATTTCTATTTTAAACAAATCTTATAGCATTTATAGATTGAATATTATAATTGTCAAAAGTAAATAATCATAAGGTCAAAAGACTATGAGAAAAGAAGAATTGTTCGTACATCTGGATATGTATGAGGGAGACACAATTCTTTAGTTAGTCTTGAATAATGTTCACAACTTAAGGTAAAGGTTGGGCACCTTTATCTTGTTAAAGTTGTAGATTTTTTTGCTAGCATTTGAGTGGGATCAAATGTGTTATGATGGGTCTAAATCATCAAAGTGGCTTTGAGTAAAAGAATCTAGTGCACTAGGTGCATTGAACTGGATCACAATGAAATACTTTATCTAGAACCATCAGTAGATAAAATTCTTTTCATTATCAGGACAATCGGAGAGTCTATCTTAATCCTGAGATAAATGATGGACTTATGGTTGCAAGTGCTATCATTTGAGTTATCAATGAGTACGATTCTATAGCATAGTCTATCTTCGATAGTTTGGTGGTATTTATTTGTTAATTGATAGAGGACTTCATTTGTAGATATGGACATCGTGTCTCTATTTATACAATGAGAGTATAATATCATCATATGGATGTTTTGAGGTAATTGGATATTAAATCTCAACGTTGAGTTTTCGATAGTGTCTATTGAACACATGGCTTCTGGACAAGTCAAAATATCCAAATTTCAAAATGTGGTCATATGAGTAAATATTGTAACTTGGAGAGCTATAGGCGGTCTATGAGCTCTTGGCGACTACTGATACTATTCACGAGGATTCACTATCTCTAATAAGATTGTCTAGGGTACGAATGAGAAACATTTACTTGTTCTATCTTTATTTAAGAGTGCAATTTTAGTTCTTTAGTGGAATGAACTAAAATTAATAGATCGAACCTAAGTGAATCATTTGTTGATTGTGATTGGGTTATGTCTATTGAAGCTTAAATTTAGATAGCCCGCCAAGATCCCCAATCCACACGGACTTGCATGGATCACTTGATATATTCTACCGAACTAATTATGGGTCCATCCAAATTGTATTAAGGCATGTGGGCTTGTTCCTTTTAGTAAGAATGGGCCTAGTTCACATGTGGGCTTTTTAATTAAAGGTCCAATGGATTTAATAAAATGAAAAATAATATTTGGGTCTGTCTTTGTGTATGGACGGCAAGGCTTGAAAAAATAGCTTAATATATGATTTTATTTTATTATTTGATTAAATGAGAATTAATTAATTGATTGATTAATTATTTAATTAAGAAACAATATTTTTTTCTAACTAGGAAATATGTTTCTTAGTAGTATACTATTGTGGTAGTATAATAAATATAAAAGACTTTATTTGGTAAGTAGATAAATAAGGGATTTATTTATCTAGTCAAATTAGGAAGTCTTTGATATAGTCACAAATACACTAAAGAGTTGGATTAGGGTTTGGAATTCTAAGGAAATCTACCTAGGGTTAGAATTTAGGTCAAAAGGCATAAATCCTATTTTTGGTAGAAGAATTCGGCACCCTAAATATATATGGCAAGCAGAATTCATGCAGCAAGATATGACATATATATGCATGTTAAAAGTAATGCAGAGATATATATGACATACATATGCATGTTAAAAGTGGTGCAGATTATGTATTATATATGCATGTTAAAGTCGTGCTTATATATAGATTATATAATTAAAAGTTGAATTTTGGTGCACCAATATACATATATTTATATGGCAATCAAGATTCGGTCCTAGAGATATATATATATATATATATATATATATATATTGTGCAAAGAGAATTTGGCTAACCCTAATGCAAGGCTTGAGAGTTGAATGTACACAAACGAAGTTAAATTGCTTAAAGCATACCTAGAGGGGGGGGTGAATAGGTTTTTACACCTTTTTTCAAACCCTTGAACAAACATCCGTTTGTCCCTCAAGGTAGCCTTACACACAACACTATAATCCAAGATAGACATACATAGACAATATGATGACACAATCATAATTGAAATGTCTAAGTATATCAACAAGTCATGTGAGGTAAAATATCAAATAATCATAACAACAAAATAAACTTGTATTTCATAAGATGTTCAATGTGTTACAAGAGTGAGCAAAATGTCACTAAACAAATATTACAATATACAAAAGAATCAAAGATACAAATTGATCTATAGAATGAATATACTAATCACACTATACAAAGACTTGATTCAAAATACATCACAAGTCAATATTATGAATCAAGACAATAAAATATACAATTAAAATATAAGAGGAGATAGAAAGAATTAACACAAGGGATTTTTTTTAACGTGGTAAAACCTCCAAGGAGGAAACATCCACGGGTTGAATTACAACCATTGGGTACTATATTATTGGAAAGTAAACATAGAACATTCACAAAGTGACCAATCTTTAGCTCACCCAACCTAGTGAAGTCTAAGCCTACCCAACCCTATTGGAAAGTATGAAATCCCTCAATGATGCGGAACCACCATATATTGGACAACACACTCAACCAACATCGATGGTAGATTAGAAATTCCTCAAGAGTGCATACACATCCCGTGTACCCCGCTCTATCGGAGTCTATGTCTAACCATACGCCTAGGCCTACCAATATGTTAGCCAACTCCCTATCCAAGGCACTCTTGCCTCTAGGGAGCCTCCCATGCATGACTATCCGAGTCCTCCCGACTCTAGCCATGACTTCTTGCTTACCTATCCGAGTCATCCCGACTCTAGGCAAGACTTCTTGCTTGGCTATCCGAGTCATCCCGACTCTAACCAAGACTTCATGCCTTTTACAAGGACTTCCTAGTGTGATCATGTGAATGCAAATGATGCAAACATTCATTTCAACATAGAACATGTGATCAATACATTCTATGGCACAAATAGACCTAAACATGTGAAAAACACAATTAATCAAGTCTAGATGCAAAAATACATGAATAGAAACCTAAGCATGTGAAACACCTAACACATATACTCAAAGTCTCATTCACACACATAACACTTGAATCACAAAATGTTCATTAAGTCCTAATTCAAGATGTTATCAATATACAATCAAAGTCTAGATATATGAGATTAAAATCAATCAATATACTAGACAAAAATATAGAGCAAGGTTTTGAGATTTACATCAATCAAAACCTATATTCTCTAAATCACAAACAAATACACAAATCCTTGATTTCTTCAATCAAAGGACCAAATCAAATCTCAAAGTCATTTTAACACAAAATTAATTCAATTAAGTATCAAACAACCTAAGATGCCATTCTAATCACAATACAACTCACAAACAAATGTAAAACCTAGAATCATGAAAACTAGTCAACATAAGTCCATAAATTGAATTTCAATTGGAATGATAATCAAGCTACCTTTTCAAATAGCTTTCATAAAACAATAACAAAGATATAGAAGAAGAAACCCCAAGCAAATTGAAGGTTATAAAAGAAGAAATCCCAAAGATATGAACACTACCTTGGATTTTCGAGCTGGTTCGGTTTTCTGTGTGCAACCACCAGAAAAGTCGATCAAACAGCTGCCAAATCACTGGGAAAAGGTAGAGGACTCGATTACAAACGTTCTCCAACTTGAATCACTCAAATCCGACTTCGTATGAGAAAGTTATGGTGTTTGGAAGTTGAGAAAATTTGGGAGAAAAATTCTGACGGGAATTCTAACTTTTTCTTCTTGAAAACAAATGGAGGGAATGGAGGGGTTTTAAAAAGAGGAGAGAGGAGGCAATTTTTGGCCAATAAAAGAAGGCCACCTCAGCCCAGCCCCGTGGGGGGCGCGTGGGCCACACGGGGGCAGAGAGTCCCTCTGGCCGTGGGGCCCACGGCTCCATCCACGGGGTGGGCCACACGTGGCCTCTTGGCCACTTACGCCCTCGCGCGCTCCTTCGGATCTTCAGCCCATATCTTGAGCATCCGACCTCCGATTTCGAATCCGTTTTCGGATTACGAACCGTGACTCCCTCACACATGATAACGACTATACAACTTTGAAAAATGGTTGAGAAATCATCTCGGAAATCATCGATGAAGTCAACACAACGTAAGAGAACGTAAAGTGGCATAGTCAACACGTTTGGACTCGAAACCTTATGAATGAGTAACCGAAACGACCGGAACTCAATAAGGCATTGAATAAGAACATGTTCAAGTCCTAAACACAAAATACGGAAACATATAAACACAAATACACACACATATGCTAGTTTCCGGACATAGTCCTAGAAAATGCAAAACACAAAGTTTATTAACTAAAAGTGAATGCATGAGCATATTTTGCCAAGTGTGTGAAAGTGAAATGTAAATGAAAATGAAAATGAAATCATGAAGGGACACACAAAATGATATGTGTGGGTGTGTGTGCCTAGCCTTGTAAGAGATAAGAGGTCATGTATACCTTTGTAGACCGATAATGTCCGAAACTCTTAAAAGCCGGCAACTTGAACGAATAATGGTTGAGACGTCCTTCGTCTTCGAAATCCTTCATTTACTAACCACTAAACATTACAAGTAAAACACGTTTTGATATGGAATTAATGCCAACACTAATTATCAACCTTACAAGAGTTATTTCTTTTGCTTGAGAAAAATAGAATCCAACTCTAGAATATAGTGTGATATTTTCGGCCAAAAGGAATAGAGAGAAAATATTGTTCTTATTTCTATAGTGCACTAGTAACTTTTACATCAAAAGGTTTTGTGCACAATTTCGAATAAGGTTCACGCGAGTTTTGATCTAACAATTGTGAATTCAAAAGTGACCGGAACATTCTTTGTAGTCTCTTGGAATTTAATGTGACTAACGAAAAAGAAAAAGTTTTTGTTATCCATCCTCAAGTACACAATTCAAAGAGAATGGAGACCACGCTCCTAGGTGATTCACGTTCGTGATTGGATTGGAAGATCTTGCGGATTACCATCGACGCAACGTCAATCAGATCACGTGACAAAGGTACGATATCTTTTAAATATATATGTTTGATTAATCAAAGGGTTAAGGTTCAAATTATGGAAAAAATTTAAACTATAATAAAACTCTATTTTTAGTCTCGCTTCCGCTGCGTGCACCTTGATTTTTCCCAACAGTCACCACTGCAATTGTGTGAGCTTGAAAATAAGGCCGAAGCTTTCTAGCCATGGTTACCAGTGCATAGGTGAGCTTCTCCAAGATGTTGTAATTCTTTTCAGATTTCGTCAGAGCACGACTTACGTAATAGATTGGTCTTTGGGCTCCATCACTACATTCCTTCACTAGAGCTCCGCTTGTCGCGGTTTCTGACACTGCGAAGTAAAGTTGTAGTTCCTCTCTTGGGAGGGGTTTTACCAGTAAAGGCGGACTAGCTAGGTATTCCTTCAGTGCTTGAAACGCCTGCTCACTCTCTTGATCCCACTTCATCTTCTTCCCCCGTTTGATGATTTTAAAGAAAGGTAAGCACTTATCTGTAGATCGGGATATGAAACGGTTTAATGCTGCTATCCTGCCAGTCAACCCTTGTGCTTGTTAGAGTGTAGTAAGAGATTCCAGATCCATGATGGCCTTGATCTTCTCAGAATTAGCCTCGATTCCCCTCTCATGCACCATGAAACCAAGGAACTTTCCTGTTGCTACCCCGAAAGCGCACTTAGTCGGATTTAGTCTCATCTGATTCTCTCTTATCACTTTGAAAGTTTGGCATAAGTCCTTAAGGTGTTGGTTGGCCATTTGAGACTTAGTGATCATGTCGTCTATGTATATTTCCATAGACCTTCCTATTTGCTGCTTGAATAACTTGTTCACCAAACGCTGGTAAGTAGCTCTGTAAGGTCCCTTTTTGTTGATTGGCTTATTTCGTAGACAAACCACATGTTGGGGGTTCTTGTAAGAGTAGCTTAAGTGTTGGTGTTATTGCTCAATGCCCTTTGAAGACCTCGTCTTGATAAGCACCGAAGGTAAATTTCTATGTGCTTACTTGTCTTGAAGAGATAGTTGCACACACTCACAACTCATGCATATGTTTAATCCTTGTATGTTGTGTGTCTTATTTTTGTGCTTTAATGTTCATTAACATCTCTTCTTACATGTTATGTTGATTGCATCTTGCATATCCAATTGCCTTGTCATGCTTAGACTTAGGATTGCATTTTTGTAATGGGCGCTCTCAAAAGCGCTCTACAGAAGCGCTGTACGAACAACGCCCATCGAGCGCTGTACAGACTTGATCGATTTAATTCGGTCGCTGTTGGGTCACTGTACAAAGCATTGTACGTACAGCGCCCATCTTAGACCCGAGAGTCCAGAGTTGGGGCGCTATACAGGCTCTGTACAGAAGCGCTCTACGTACAGCGCCCAAGGCAAAATAGTGGTGTCACTTATCAAAACGACAAGTCAATCAAGAGAGTTCATATTCAGATTTCATACTTAGGATATTTTTCAAAGAGAAGAAAAATTCCAAGAACTCATTTTAATTACTCAAACACCTTTTCATGATCATCAATCATCATCTAGCATCATCTTTGATCATCTAGATGTCTTTTTGCATGGATTCTTCATCATACTTTGCTTGGTAAGCTTTTCATTAATATCTTACATATTTTGTGTTTTTCTTAACAAGCAATCTCAATTTATTTCTTGTATGATTTTCATATATCTTTTGATACAATATTGAGATTAGTGTGTTGTATGTTTGAGAAGTTGTATTGTGATAGCTAATTAGGTTTTGTGTTTAATCTTGATTAGCTAAACTATTTGACATGTCATTTAGTTTTAATATCTAGGATTGTTCTAATTGCATATTCATCATCTTAGATAAGCATATAGGGTTTCCCTTGCTCTATGTTGCATTTGGATATTCATATATTCACTTAGGGTGTTATTCTCTTCATTGAGAAAGTCAGTCTTGTGTGTAACTTCCGGGATTAGGTTGCTTAGATCGCAAGCAAATTGGACTAAGTTCACTTATACCGGGATTAGGTAGGTGTGTAATTACTTCTGGGATTAGGTTGTAATCGTTTTACACATTTAGTGGATTCGAGGTTCGAGTGTGGCTTACTTACTAGCCCGTGGTTTTTCCCGTGAGGGTTTCCACATAAAAATCAAGTGTTATTTAATTTCCCTATTTTATACTTGATTTATTGCTTTATCTAGTTATGGGTAATTTCGTAATATTGACTTCACACGAAAAATTGGATAATAAGTTTAAAATCTATTCACCCCCCCCCCCCCCCCTCTCTAGATAGTTTTATACACACCGTGCTATAATCTGTTTCAAGCTCCAGCATTCTTGAGGCCAAACAGCATAACCTTGTAGCAGTAAAGGCCTTGTCTAGTGATGAAGCTAGTCTTGTCTTGATCGATGGGGTGCATCATGATCTGGTTGTATCCCGAGAAAGCATCCATAAAGCTTAGAAGCTTATTACCTGCAGTAGAGTCAATCAGCTGGTTAATTTTAGGAAGAGGGAAACTGTCCTTCGGGCAAGCTCGGTTGAGGTTAGTATAGTCCACACACATATGCCACTTCCCGTTAGCTTTGGTTACCATGACCACATTGGTAATCCATTCGAGATAACGGGAATCCCTGATGAATCTGGCATTCAAGAGTTTATCCACCTCTTCCTGTACCGTGGGATTCCGCTCGGCGTTGAAGTGTCTCCGCTTCTATTTAACGGGCATGAAAGTAGCATCAACAGCCAACCGATGAATTGCTAGATTGAGAGGAATACCAGGCATTTCGTCATGACTCCAGGCGAAAATGTCGTTATACTCTTCAAGAAGTTTTACCAAATTCCCTCTGACCTCGTGATCCAACGCACCTCTTATCTTCACTACTTTAGTTGGATCTCCCTTTCTGATCTGGATTTCTTCTAACTACTCCACGGGGTGTCCACTAATCCATCCCCGCTTTTCCTCTTCTGCTTCTTCTATAATCATATCTGGCACCTCTCCTTCTTCTAAGATATAGTAATCCGGCTCTGGAATCCCATGGCCCGGTTCACTGGTAACATAGGCACACTACTTGGCTAATGCGGTAGGGTTAGTGGAACACTGTATAATAGGTGCAAGCTGCTTGCTGATCCCCCCTAACTTCTCCTACTTTTGTTCTAACCAGGAACTTTAGTACTTTATGATAAATGGATAGGACTCCCTTGATTCCCGATAGGAAAGGTCTTCCCAGGATTGCATTGTAGGCAGACGGGGTATCAACCACTATGAATTCCGTCATAATATTCTGCTGAAGGGGGGCTTCTCCAATTATCACAGGCAAAATGTGTGTTCCCACTGACATCACGAAATCTCCTGTAAAACCATACAAAGGTGTGGTGCAACTGTTGTAGCAAGGGTTATTTAGGTTGAGCTTCTCTAATGCTCATTTGAACAAAATATCCACACTACTCCTAGTATCTATCAGGATGCGGTGAACCCGGCAGTTGGCAATCTGTACCGTGATCACTATTTGATCATCACAGAACTGTGCTGTGTTGTAGGCATCATCCTCGGTGAAAATGATCTGATCTGAGCAGAGCGAGGATATTCTGACCCGGAGTACATCCTGACCAGCGATGATCCTTAGGATCTTCCTAGCATGGTTCTTCCTTGAATTGTTAGAAGTCCCTGCTAGGGTTGGGCCTCCGCTGATAGTATGAATGACCTGAATTTGCTAAATCAAATCCTTTCCTTTGTCCTTCCTCCTCTCTTCTGCATCTCGTATTTCCCCTTGGACCTCCTTCCCTGCCTTGATGCTATCCCATACCTGTTGCAAAAATTCAACTAAAAGTCCTTGTAAGGTTCCCGTTTATTGATTGGCTTATTTCGTGGACAAACCACATGTTGGGGTTTATTGTGTAAGGGTAGTTTAGGTGATTGAGGTTCAAGCTCAAAGGCCCTTCCAAGACCTCAAGGGACAAGCACGGCAAAGGTATAATCTCTTGTGCTTAGTTTTCTTTGAAGAGACTTAGATTGCACAAACACACTTAGCATTCTTGCATTTGTGTGCATACTCTTCACATGTCACATGTCACATTTCACACTTGCACTTTGATGATTGTATTTTTTTGTGTGCTTATGTGCCTTGTAATTCGTTTCCCGATATTGTTCGGAAACGTCCACGCTTGCACTAGTATGTGCTTGGTTTTACGCGAAGACCGCCTGTTAGGTTGATAATTAGTGTTGGCATTAATTCCATATCAAAACGTGTTTTACTTGTAATGTTTAGTGGTTAGAAAATGAAGGATTTCAAAGACGAAGGACGTCTCAACCATTATTCGTTCAAGTTGCCGGCTTTTAAGAGTTTCGGACATTATCGGTCTACAAAGGTATACATGACCTCTTATCTCTTACAAGGCTAGGCACACACCCACACATATCATTTTTGTGTGTCCCTTCATGATTTTATTTCATTTACATTTCACTTTCACACACTTGGCAAAATATGCTCATGCATTCACTTTTAGTTAATAAACTTTGTGTTTTGCATTTTCTAGGACTATGTCCGGAAACTAGCATATGTGTGTGTATTTGTGTTTATATGTTTCCATATTTTGTGTTTAGGACTTGAACATGTTCTTATTCAATGCCTTATTGAGTTCCGGTCGTTTCGGTTACTCATTCATAAGGTTTCGAGTCCAAACGTGTTGACTATGCCACTTTACGTTCTCTTACGTTGTGTTGACTTCATCGATGATTTCCGAGATGATTTCTCAACCATTTTTCAAAGTTGTATAGTCGTTATCATGTGTGAGGGAGTCACGGTTCGTAATCCGAAAACGGATTCGAAATCGGAGGTCGGATGCTCAAGATATGGGCTGAAGATCCGAAGGAGCGCGCGAGGGCGTAAGTGGCCAAGAGGCCACGTGTGGCCCACCCCGTGGATGGAGCCGTGGGCCCCACGGCCAGAGGGACTCTCTGCCCCCGTGTGGCCCACGCGCCCCCCACGGGGCTGGGCTGAGGTGGCCTTCTTTTATTGGCCAAAAATTGCCTCCTCTCTCCTCTTTTTAAAACCCCTCCATTCCCTCCATTTGTTTCCAAGAAGAAAAAGTTAGAATTCCCGTCAGAATTTTTCTCCCAAATTTTCTCAACTTCCAAACACCATAACTTTCTCATACGAAGTCGGATTTGAGTGATTCAAGTTGGAGAACGTTCGTAATCGAGTCCTCTACCTTTTCCAAGTGATTTGGCAGCTGTTTGATCGACTTTTCTGGTGGTTGCACACAGAAAACCGAACCAGCTCGAAAATCCAAGGTAGTGTTCATATCTTTGGGATTTCTTCTTTTATAACCTTCAATTTGCTTGGGGTTTCTTCTTCTATATCTTTGTTATTGTTTTATGAAAGCTATTTGAAAAGGTAGCTTGATTATCATTCCAATTGAAATTCAATTTATGGACTTATGTTGACTAGTTTTCATGATTCTAGGTTTTACATTTGTTTGTGAGTTGTATTGTGATTAGAATGGCATCTTAGGTTGTTTGATACTTAATTGAATTAATTTTGTGTTAAAATGACTTTGAGATTTGATTTGGTCCTTTGATTGAAGAAATCAAGGATTTGTGTATTTGTTTGTGATTTAGAGAATATAGGTTTTGATTGATGTAAATCTCAAAACCTTGCTCTATATTTTTTGTCTAGTATATTGATTGATTTTAATCTCATATATCTAGACTTTGATTGTATATTGATAGCATCTTGAATTAGGACTTAATGAACATTTTGTGATTCAAGTGTTATATGTGTGAATGAGACTTTGAGTATATGTGTTAGGTGTTTCACATGCTTAGGTTTCTATTCATGGATTTTTGCATCTAGACTTGATTAATTGTGTTTTCACATGTTTAGGTCTATTTGTGCCATAGAATGTATTGATCACATGTTCTATGTTGAAATGAATGTTTGCATCATTTGCATTCACATGATCACACTAGGAAGTCCTTGTAAAAGGCATGAAGTCTTGGTTAGAGTCGGGATGACTCGGATAGCCAAGCAAGAAGTCTTGCCTAGAGTCGGGATGACTCAGATAGGTAAGCAAGAAGTCATGGC
Source organism: Acer saccharum (assembly GCA_030490815.1). Lineage (NCBI taxonomy): Eukaryota > Viridiplantae > Streptophyta > Magnoliopsida > Sapindales > Sapindaceae > Acer > Acer saccharum. Next base: position 6,429,486 of record CM059872.1, read on the forward strand.
TAGAGTCGGGAGGACTTGGATAGTCATGCATGGGAGGCTCCCTAGAGGCAAGAGTGCCTTGGATAGGGAGTTGGCTAACATATTGGTAGGCCTAGGCGTATGGTTAGACATAGACTCCGATAGAGCGGGGTACACGGGATGTGTATGCACTCTTGAGGAATTTCTAATCTACCATCGATGTTGGTTGAGTGTGTTGTCCAATATATGGTGGTTCCGCATCATTGAGGGATTTCATACTTTCCAATAGGGTTGGGTAGGCTTAGACTTCACTAGGTTGGGTGAGCTAAAGATTGGTCACTTTGTGAATGTTCTATGTTTACTTTCCAATAATATAGTACCCAATGGTTGTAATTCAACCCGTGGATGTTTCCTCCTTGGAGGTTTTACCACGTTAAAAAATCCCTTGTGTTAATTCTTTCTATCTCTTCTCTTATATTTTAATTGTATATTTTATTGTCTTGATTCATAATATTCACTTGTGATGTATTATGAACCAAGTCTTTGTATAGTGTGATTAGAGTATTCATTCTATAGATCAATTTGTATCTTTGATTCTTTTGTATATTGTAATATTTGTTTAGTGACATTTTGCTCACTCTTGTAACACATTGAATATCTTATGAAATACAAGCTTATTTTGTTGTTATGTTTATTTGATATTTTACCTCACATGACTTGTTGATATACTTAGACATTTCTCTTATGATTGTATCATTGTATTGTCTATGTATGTCTACCTTGGCTTATTGTGTTGTGTGTAAGGCTACCTTGAGGGACAAACGGATGTTTGTTCAAGGGTTTGAAAAAAGGTGTAAAAAACCTATTCACCCCCCCTCTAGGTATGCTTTAAGCAATTTAACTTCGTTTGTGTACATTCAATTGGTATCAGAGCGGGTCGTCGGACGGCACTCGACGAGATCCGGTTTATACTTACGTGTAAATTGCTTAGGTTTTTGTGTCATGATTGTCCTCCTTTATTTGTTGTGGAAAAGGTTCTTCTTATTTTTCATTGCATTTGTCTACTAACAAATTTGTTGATAAGCTTGAAAGATTGTTAGTTACAAAAGCAAAGAAGAAGATGTTCTTGTGTTCCAAAGGATGATCAATTTAGACTTGATCACTTACTCAAGCAACATAATGAAGAAATCCACATGGAGTGATGATAACTCTAGTGATGGGGAGAGCTCAAGTGGTGAGTCTTCTATTGAAGAAGAGTTGGTGAGCAACTTTGTTGCTTTCATGGCCTCTCACTCTATCCTAGAGGATGTTAGTCAAGATTCGTTGGATGAGGAGGTTGATCCAAATCATTAAGAGTGCTTAAGATGATTTGATCAAGCTACAAGTGGTTGAGTTGGTCTCAACAACTCGGAGGCTCTTGGGTGAAAAGAATGCTCTTGCCAAGAAGCTTAGAGAAGTTGAAGGGTTTGTTCTTGAAAGGGATATGGTCATCTCTAGTTTGACTCTAGGAGGCTCAAGCAACTTGGTAGTTGAGGAGAAGCTCTTAGTAGCATCACTTCCTACAAGTAAGGTAGTTGTTGATAAGAAAGCTTCTAAGAAGATACGTTCCAAGTTGAAGAACAAGGTACCCCTTGAAAACTCCCATTTGTCCTCCACCACCACCAGAAGGTAAAATCTCTCCTTTTGTTCCCATATGTCATTTTTGCAATACCTTAGGCCATATCAAGCCCAAGTGCTATAAATTCATTGAATATTGCAACTTAGAAAATGCATCTAGGAATAGAGCGATTGGACCTAATTCTATGCATGCTAAAGTTTTTGAATATGGAAGGCATGATAATTTGTCAAAGCATGTTAAGAATATCCGGAAGGTGAAGAATGCATATCCTACAAAGTTTGACCATGCATGTGTTGCTAACAATGTTGAGAAGAAGAGTATTAATGATATTATTGTGAATCAAGTTGTGGAAGAACTTTACTCTAGGTTCAACATTGTGGTCAAAGAGAATCTTGATGATGTTCATGTTTGTCCACCCAAGACAAAATTTGTCAAGGGTGAGTGCTCTTACCATTAGTGTAAGTTGCACATATGAGTTAGCTTTAAGATTAGTGTCGTTGTTAAGAGGCTTAGCTTTTTGCTTTGTATCTTTACAACTTGACATGAACTTAGCTATCTCACTTTGTTTGTTTTGATAGTCAAAATTTGTTGGTTAACTTTTGAGAAGTTTTTTTTGGAATCTATATGATAACATTATTGTTATGGCTTTTAGAGAAAGTCATTTTTTTTGTTTGTTTGAGTTGTATTATATTGCCTTTAGTCTCTTGGATCGACACACCTATAACTTGTAGTCATGAGGACTCACAAGCCAAGAGGACTCATAAAAAGGGTGAAGGCTTTGTATTTGGTGAAAATAGCTTGCGAAGGTATCTTTATATCATATTGCTTGCTTACTTGATTTTTCATCTATCAACTCATTGTTTGTTATCACTTTCATGAAGCATGTCATAATTGAGAACTAATATAGTGTTTATATGGTACTCTTTGACATTTGCTAGTTTAAGATCTTTTGGTGATAAGTGTTCACATTGATCTTATTTCATGAAGCGTGTTGTTATTTGTATGATTGTTGAGTGGCTAATATTTGAATAATGTGAGCTTCATATTCTTTGATAGCTACTCTCTTGAGAAGTAGAGATCTTAAGTAAGTCTCTTTACTTGCTTTTAGATCATGTGCTTTTAAGCCTTGAAATTGGTTTCAAAAATGCACTTTGCTTCTCTTGTATGTTTTGTTAAGTATGTTGAGCTTGATTGATGTTCGCTTTGGATACACCTTGAAGTCCTAAGGACTAGTACATTTAAAAATGACCAATGGTTGGTATCCATTTGCTTCGGCAACATAGAACTCAACGAGCACCCTCATGGAAAGGGCTACACACCTTGGTTGTGAAGCCACCCAATGTTGGAAAGGGCTACGTCATTGTGATGAGTGAAAGCCGCCATGAGGTGTATATGTTTATGTTAGAAAAATCAAAGAAGTGTTGAATTGAATCAAAAAAAAAAATTCTTTGATTCAAGCCTTAATAAAAAAAAATAAAAATAAAATAAAAAAAATATAAAAGGCTTTTGGAGTATAGTTGAATAATCAAAAGAGCTCGGGTTGACAAATAGAAATGGGTTGACGAGCCACATGCACACACACGCTCACATGTTGAAATCTATTCTCTTTATAAGCAAAATTTCGGATGATAACTGGTTTGACCTTTTTATGGAAAGGCCTAAGATGAATAGATGTTGAAATTGTGTGCATGCTTGATTATCAAACTACTTCTTTTCATATACTTGAAGCAAATCTTCACACACTCACTTTTGCTTAATTAGTATTTGTGATACTTTAGCAATTTTTGATGACATATGAGAGTGATTGAAAATCTTGATGTAACTCTCTTAGATATGTGAAGCTTATTTGCAAATCTAATAAAGATTGCTTGTGATGTGATTGTGTGGTGATTTTTGTGAACATTTGTCTATCTTGATTTTAGATGAGGCACTTGTCAAGGGGGAGCATAATATGCTAAATTCTTGTTCTCTTTTATGACATGTTCACATGTTCTTCAAGGTTGTTAATTGTTGGCATTATTCTTATTTTTGATAAATCATGAAGATGCTATGATAAATTCTTACTTGCATGGTGATTTATTAAATATAGTGTTTTGCCTTTGTATATGTTTATTGGTTTCTTATTTGTTTCTTTGTTTCCTCTCACTTTGTTTTTAGTTTGATTTGTGTTGCAAGATAATGGGTAAAGCAAAGAAGGTTGGTGGAAATACTTCTTCATCTCCCATTGCCAAGTCGAAACCTACAATTTCGTCCAAAATTTCCAAAGGTAACAAAGTTGATGAATTGGGAATTTTTGGGTGCAAAAAGATAATTCAAGAAAGAGGTATTGACTTGGACTCTTGTATTGGATCATATGTTTATGATGTGCTTAAGAGTAGGAATTGGATTTCATGGGTCAACATGTTAGGAGTATCTAATGAGACCATTGTTAGAGAATTTTATAATGCTTACAAATCCGGTTCTACTGTGACTAGTGCTACTCTTAGCATAAGGAAAGTTGTCTTTAGAGTTTGCCCTAGGAAGGTTAATGAATTTCTTAACTTGTCCGATGACATTGAATCGGATTTCCTTGATATTGATGTCTTGGAAAACCTTGATTTAATGGGTAAGACTCTTTGTGATGATGATGATTTTGTGTGGGGGAAACGTGCTTTTATTAGGCAAGGTGAGCTAACAAAAATTAGTGCATTTTGGCATTTATTTGTATGCTCCAATCTTATTGTTTCTACTAATGTTTCGGAGCTCAATAGAGACAAGATTAAGATTGTGTATGCCTTGGTTACTAACCAACCTATAAACCTTGGTGAATTGCTTGTGGAGCAAATTCAAAGTGCGGCTTGTACTAGTCGTTTGGACAAGAAATTGGCTTTTCCGGGGTTTATAACTCAATTGTGCTTAGCTAAAGGTGTGAGGAATCTTGATGGTGATGTTATGCTTCCTCCCTTAGAGAAGTTGTGTGAGAAACGTTTGGCAACCATGTCATACAAGGACAAGGGAAAGTCTAATGATGTACTTAGGCTTTTTGGTGATTCTCTTGATTCTAACCATGTCCCTTACTCACCCGCTCTTCCTAGTTGGGCCTTAAAATTGAGGAAAGAGGTTGAAGAATCTCATAGGTTGATTGAGGCGTCACAAAGGAAGATTGAAGACCTTAGTGCAAAGCTTGTTGCTCAAGATGAGAGGATCAAAGAGTTGGAAGGAAAATCAACTCCAACAAGGCAATATGTGAGATCCGCACACCGTTCTTCTTTCCTTGGTGGCACAAGTGGCTAGAAAGCTTCATGAGGTATAATTTCTTACTCTTTCCCTTTGGCTTCATATCATGTCAAAAAGGGGGGAGAAATATGAGAAACACATGGGAGATATCTAGCTTACTTAGCCTTATGTTAGTTGTTTTTGTATATTTGGTATCTAGCTTGAACTATATGGCATGTAATATTTTTTTTTGTTGAATCTTGGCTTAGAATATATTGATGGATAGTATGTATTAAGGGGGAGCATACTTGATCCATTTGAACTTATATGCTATTATTTTCTTGCCTATGATTGGATACTTGGATATTGCCATACTTGGTGTCTCTTGGATATTCTTGTGCTTTCAAGTTTTTTTTAGGTGATATCAAGAGAAGACCAAGATGAAGTTCAAGACTTGATTTATAATTTGTGTCTATATGTGTAACTCATTGTACTCATTGTGACCAAATTTTCTTTGTAATTGTTTTAGTGTTTGTTTAGGGGTTTTGACATGGAATTTGCCAAAGGGGGAGATTGTTAGGTTGATAATTAGTGTTGGCATTAATTCCATATCAAAACGTGTTTTACTTGTAATGTTTAGTGGTTAGAAAATGAAGGATTTCAAAAGACGAAGGACGTCTCAACCATTATTCGTTCAAGTTGCCGGCTTTTAAGAGTTTCGGACATTATCGGTCTACAAAGGTATACATGACCTCTTATCTCTTACAAGGCTAGGCACACACCCACACATATCATTTTTGTGTGTCCCTTCATGATTTTATTTCATTTACATTTCACTTTCACACACTTGGCAAAATATGCTCATGCATTCACTTTTAGTTAATAAACTTTGTGTTTTGCATTTTCTAGGACTATGTCCGGAAACTAGCATATGTGTGTGTATTTGTGTTTATATGTTTCCATATTTTGTGTTTAGGACTTGAACATGTTCTTATTCAATGCCTTATTGAGTTCCGGTCGTTTCGGTTACTCATTCATAAGGTTTCGAGTCCAAACGTGTTGACTATGCCACTTTACGTTCTCTTACGTTGTGTTGACTTCATCGATGATTTCCGAGATGATTTCTCAACCATTTTTCAAAGTTGTATAGTCGTTATCATGTGTGAGGGAGTCACGGTTCGTAATCCGAAAACGGATTCGAAATCGGAGGTCGGATGCTCAAGATATGGGCTGAAGATCCGAAGGAGCGCGCGAGGGCGTAAGTGGCCAAGAGGCCACGTGTGGCCCACCCCGTGGATGGAGCCGTGGGCCCCACGGCCAGAGGGACTCTCTGCCCCCGTGTGGCCCACGCGCCCCCCACGGGGCTGGGCTGAGGTGGCCTTCTTTTATTGGCCAAAAATTGCCTCCTCTCTCCTCTTTTTAAAACCCCTCCATTCCCTCCATTTGTTTCCAAGAAGAAAAAGTTAGAATTCCCGTCAGAATTTTTCTCCCAAATTTTCTCAACTTCCAAACACCATAACTTTCTCATACGAAGTCGGATTTGAGTGATTCAAGTTGGAGAACGTTCGTAATCGAGTCCTCTACCTTTTCCAAGTGATTTGGCAGCTGTTTGATCGACTTTTCTGGTGGTTGCACACAGAAAACCGAACCAGCTCGAAAATCCAAGGTAGTGTTCATATCTTTGGGATTTCTTCTTTTATAACCTTCAATTTGCTTGGGGTTTCTTCTTCTATATCTTTGTTATTGTTTTATGAAAGCTATTTGAAAAGGTAGCTTGATTATCATTCCAATTGAAATTCAATTTATGGACTTATGTTGACTAGTTTTCATGATTCTAGGTTTTACATTTGTTTGTGAGTTGTATTGTGATTAGAATGGCATCTTAGGTTGTTTGATACTTAATTGAATTAATTTTGTGTTAAAATGACTTTGAGATTTGATTTGGTCCTTTGATTGAAGAAATCAAGGATTTGTGTATTTGTTTGTGATTTAGAGAATATAGGTTTTGATTGATGTAAATCTCAAAACCTTGCTCTATATTTTTTGTCTAGTATATTGATTGATTTTAATCTCATATATCTAGACTTTGATTGTATATTGATAGCATCTTGAATTAGGACTTAATGAACATTTTGTGATTCAAGTGTTATATGTGTGAATGAGACTTTGAGTATATGTGTTAGGTGTTTCACATGCTTAGGTTTCTATTCATGGATTTTTGCATCTAGACTTGATTAATTGTGTTTTCACATGTTTAGGTCTATTTGTGCCATAGAATGTATTGATCACATGTTCTATGTTGAAATGAATGTTTGCATCATTTGCATTCACATGATCACACTAGGAAGTCCTTGTAAAAGGCATGAAGTCTTGGTTAGAGTCGGGATGACTCGGATAGCCAAGCAAGAAGTCTTGCCTAGAGTCGGGATGACTCGGATAGGTAAGCAAGAAGTCATGGCTAGAGTCGGGAGGACTTGGATAGTCATGCATGGGAGGCTCCCTAGAGGCAAGAGTGCCTTGGATAGGGAGTTGGCTAACATATTGGTAGGCCTAGGCGTATGGTTAGACATAGACTCCGATAGAGCGGGGTACACGGGATGTGTATGCACTCTTGAGGAATTTCTAATCTACCATCGATGTTGGTTGAGTGTGTTGTCCAATATATGGTGGTTCCGCATCATTGAGGGATTTCATACTTTCCAATAGGGTTGGGTAGGCTTAGACTTCACTAGGTTGGGTGAGCTAAAGATTGGTCACTTTGTGAATGTTCTATGTTTACTTTCCAATAATATAGTACCCAATGGTTGTAATTCAACCCGTGGATGTTTCCTCCTTGGAGGTTTTACCACGTTAAAAAATCCCTTGTGTTAATTCTTTCTATCTCTTCTCTTATATTTTAATTGTATATTTTATTGTCTTGATTCATAATATTCACTTGTGATGTATTATGAACCAAGTCTTTGTATAGTGTGATTAGAGTATTCATTCTATAGATCAATTTGTATCTTTGATTCTTTTGTATATTGTAATATTTGTTTAGTGACATTTTGCTCACTCTTGTAACACATTGAATATCTTATGAAATACAAGCTTATTTTGTTGTTATGTTTATTTGATATTTTACCTCACATGACTTGTTGATATACTTAGACATTTCTCTTATGATTGTATCATTGTATTGTCTATGTATGTCTACCTTGGCTTATTGTGTTGTGTGTAAGGCTACCTTGAGGGACAAACGGATGTTTGTTCAAGGGTTTGAAAAAAGGTGTAAAAAACCTATTCACCCCCCCTCTAGGTATGCTTTAAGCAATTTAACTTCGTTTGTGTACATTCACCGCCTACAGAGATTGCCCTTGGCTTCTCCTTTGGTTTCACCAAAAGTGGTGAAACGGCAATTATGATCGGCGGCCTGGCCGCCGAATGAAACCGTCGTTTGAGTCCAGAGACCTCTGGATCAAATCTACGGTTGGATCAACGGTTTCAAAACTACCGATCGAAAATGCCGTTTCAGACCTGATTGATTTTTCTCTCGATTTTATTCAGCTGTTTCAAAACCACTGATTGAAACCGCCGTTGATGCTCTGTTCTTCACGGGCTCAATTCGGCGATTGAGAACGGCAGCCTGGCTGCCGATTGAAACCGCCGATCAATGCGTTTCAGGGGCAAACTTGTCTTTTCACATGCTCTGTTTTTCATGCCTATAAATACATCACTTTCTCTTATTCTGAATGTGACTCTTAAATCATCAAGAACCCTATCTTTGAAAGAGAGATTTTTAAGAGAAAAACAACCAAGTTTGCTGATTTAAACACTCAAACCAAAATTCATATGCATCAAAATTTATCTAGCATCTTCTAGCATATCTAGGATGCTTGCTTGCATGGGTATTTCATCAACACACTTGCTTTGGTAAGTTCTTCACTATTATCATATATAATTAGTGTTTTATTTATTATGGCATCTCTTTTATTACTTGATTGTTCTTAGATTAAATTCTAATATTCAAGATAGAGATTGTTGTGTTGATTTGATTGAGTATTGTATTGTGATAGCTATCTAGGTTTTCTTAATCTATGTTTAGTTAAATTAATTGACATGCCATCTAGCTTTTAATATCTAGGATTGAATTATTTGCAAAATCATCAACCTAGATAAGCATATAGAGTAACCTAGCTCTAAATTGCATTTTGAATATTTCTCATATTCACATAGGTTTTTGTTAACCACCAAAAATGGCGGGGACCAAAAAAGAATTTTCCACTAACTTTGAGAAGAAAGCTGGGATGTAAAGTAGCAGTGGAAAAGATGTCCGGGTACCCAGCCTGCTAGCTGACGGGCTAGAGTAAGAGCCTCTACCCACCCCGGCCAGGTCCAAAATTTCCGAGACCAGGAAAGCACTAGGAAGCCAAAAAGAGAAGGGCTCTGGAGATACAACATTCACAAGATCCTGGCACCCAACTACCCCGGGTATCCCGATACCTGAGTATCCTGGAACTTGGAACTACCCGAGTATCTGCAAACATCGTTTTAAGAGGAGCAAGAGGGACACAGGGTACCTGGAGTACCCCGACCAGCAAAACTCGTGACATACACATAGCGAGATAAGCACCAGGATCCTAGTATCCCGACCCCGAAGAGCAGACCACATATTAAGGCAAACATTAAACGTCACCGTTCAAGATAGAAGCTCAAGGTACAATGAGACATTTATTCCCGCCATAAAGAGTCCTATTTCGAAAAGGGTCAACTTATTCGGAACCGAGAAAGAAGGAATCGCCTAATCTTTCAGGATCGATATCCCGACGAATTCGCTAGACTTCAAAGGAAGACCCGTGCACCACTAAAACCCGAGACCGAAGTTCTAGGAGTGCTCTGCAAGAAAGCGGGCATATATATTGATCATATGATGACAGGAAAAGGGATCGAAACCCTACTTCACTTTTTCTACTTATCGACAAGCACGAAAAGCTCCATCTCTATTGCTCCCCTATATGCTTTATTTCTCCCATGCTGTAATATTGATATACCAAGTTGTAAAGATCGTACCTAAATCGACATATATATCAATAGTTTTCTGCTTTTATACATCCACCATATAAGAAATTTGTCCATCTTACTACTTACACCCATTATAACACCTGATTTGCAAGAACCAATGAGGTATCAGGCCATTGAGTACCTCGCTACCCCCAATCTACCCCGATCTGGGTCTGTTACATGCAAGTAATTATCGCACCTAGCGGAGTCCAAAGAACTAGCGGGATATCGGGGTACATTGCATCCCACTAGCCTAGGTCTAATCAGATCCAGGTCCCTCACTAACCGTTAATTTGAAATTGCACCCCGGTGACAATTTTGGGTTAACACTTTGGCGCCGTCTGTGAGAAAAACAACTCCCCACCCTTTTACAAACTTTCAGTTTCAACCCAGAAGAAGATAGAAGATGAGGCTTCGATCCTCCTAAGGACAGCCCGTGAACTCTAGGCCCCATTCCCTCGCTTCCACCTAGAGGAATCAGGGGAAAAGGAAAGGAACCAGAAGCCAGATCCCGGTACCAATCCCACCGCCTAATCCCGGACCAGCACCACAGGACCCCGCGGTCCCAGAAGCGACTCGGGAGGCCATAAAGCAACATGCTGCTGCCTATGTGGAAAGCATCCGCTTTCGGATGATCGCCCAGGGGATACCCTTTGAAGCACCCAAACTTGCAGAAGGGGCTGGACCAAGTACCCGAGTACCGGTTTTTGACAGACTCGGACTGCCATTACCAGTACAAACTCATCCCGAAGATCTCAAACAGCGATTGGTGAAATCAGCTATCGACATCCCACCTAGAAAAGCCCAGTCGACAACGAGGCCAGCGGCAAGAAAAAGGGATCCCTAACCCGATATAGGTGGCAGTACTAGATCCAGGAGGGACCAGCGAGGTACCCATCGAAGGGAAGAGGAGCGTAAGGAACCTGCGAAGGAATCAGGAAGCTCGGACAAGGAAGACTTAGTGGCACGATCCGGACACAACGGATCTAAACGCCTTGAGGATCAGATGGCCCAGATGGCGAAAGAGCTCGAAGAATTGAGGAAAGGAAAACAATGGGGTACTCTGAAAAATTCCCTGGGGGAGATGAACGTGCCATTTTCTAGGAGGATTCCGGAAGCCGAGTTGCCTCCCAAGTTCAAGATGCCCATGGAGAAGTATTCTGGATCGGAGGATCCCATGAGTCACATGGCGAGCTTTGTCCACCAGATGGAAATCCAGAATGCTACCCGGTCAGCTATGTGCAAGATGTTCCCTTCAACACTGACCGACTGTGCAAAGACTTGGTTCAGAAAGTTGCCTCCAGGAAGTGTGAATTCATTCACAAAGCTCACTATCGATTTTTGTGCTCAATTTCAGGGAATCAAACCTCGCCCCAAGGATCCCGTCCTATTGCAATATGTAATCCAGGAACGGGGTGAAACATTGAGGTCTTACGTAGAGAAGTTCCACAAGGAAGTGATCCAGATGGGAGTATTTGCCAAGAAGGCGACCCTCGCCAACTTTAGAAGAAACTTGTGGGCTGGCAAGTTATTCCGATCATTTGCCAAACACCTGCCTGAGACATACCAGGAGGCTTATGATAGGGCGCTGGAGCAGGTGGACATAAATGAGCAGCTCCGTATTAAGGTTGAACACGATAAAGCCCGAACATCTAAGCGGTCTAAGAAGGAATCTCCAAAGCCGGCACCTACGAAGAGAGTCTAGAACCTTCCCCCGAATAGATCGACGTACAGGCCGCCGCCGCCTCCTCAATACCGGTAAAGATACCCCGCTAGAAGGACTCCACCCTGAGCAACTCCCCCGCTGAGAGAGGTAGCCCGCATATCAACTAAGGAAGACTGGTACAACCATTACACTCCTCTCAATGCCTCTCGGGAAACCATATACCTAGCCATCCACGATAAGGGCTTACTCAGGAAGCTCGATCCAATAAAGGTCCCGACTGATCAAAGAAATCGTTACAAGTATTGCGACTTTCATGAGGATGTCGGACACAACACATCTGAATGCTATAGCCTCCGTAACCAGATTGAGAGTTTGGTAAGAGGAGGGTTTTTAATGGAATTCTTGCAACAAGTACGGGACAGCATCAAAGTGGGAAAAGAGGTACAGAAGGGGATGTGGGATACGGAAGAAAGGAGGAAAGACGAAGGAAAGGATTTAATGCAACAGAACCAGGTCATCCATACCATCAGTGGAGGACTAACTCTAGCCGAGACTTCCAACAGTTCAAGAAAGAATCATGCTAGGATGATCCCGAATCTCATCGATGGCCAGGATGTATTCCGAGTATCCCGAGGATCTTGGGGATTCCCACGGTATGCCTAGATCATTTTCACTGAGGCTGATGCCTACAACACTGTGCAACCTCATGACGATCCAATGGTGATCACGGTTCAGATTGCCAATTGTCGGGTCCACCGCATCCTTGTAGACACCAGAAGTAGTGTGGATATCCTGTTTAAAGGAGCATTGGAGAAGCTTAAACTTAAGAATCCATGTTACAACAATTGCACTACACCTTTATACGAATTTACAGGGGACTCCGTGATGCCAGTAGGAACACACATCTTGCCTGTGATAATCGGAGAAGCCCCCCATCAACAACACATCATGACTGAGTTCATCGTGGTAAACACCCCATCCGCCTATAATGCAATTCTGGGAAGACCATTCTTATCAGGTATCAGGGGAGTTTTGTCCATTTATCACTAAAGTTTCCGGTTGGGACCGAGGTAGGAAAAGTCAGGGGAGACCAGCAAGCAGCCCGCACATGTTATGCAGTGTCTGCCAACCCTACTGCGTTAGCAAGGCAATATGCCCATGTTATCTATAAACTGGATCTCGGGGAGGCATAGTCGGAGAGTACACTGGAAGAAGAGTGGGAATGGTTAGAGAAATGTCCTGCAGAATAGTTTGGAAATAAAGTTGAGTACCCGGTGTGCTAACTCGGGAAGAAGGGTCTCAAGATTTGAAGAAGAATGTTATCTCGGTTGGTATATTTCTGATGTGTATACCCCGACCTTTTTTGCTTTGTATTTTTGAGAAATTCAATAAAGTCAGTTTTCAGTGTTCCTAATTTCACCTAGCAAGTCTTCATCGCTCCTTTTCGCCTCCAGACCAGGAAAAGCCATATGGTATTCCTATTGCCTTGGTCGGGGTGTACCCTCTTTTAGGAAGGACCTGGTGCTCAAATGCATAAGGGGTGTAGTCACCCGCCAGGATCTATCTTATCAAGACCAGGAGAACCTATATGGGCCTCCTGAAGCCTCGGACAAGGAATACCCACCTCCAGGATGAACCTGGTCCAAGATGAGCCTGGCATCAAGGTAACCTCAGTTGCTTACCAGGACAATTCGCCAAGAAACCAAGGTAATCCATCTGGATTCTCAATATCTTTCTACAGCGTTCTGCCGCTTCTCCTTATTGCACCTAAAGTCCTGGATCGAAATGGTTTTAGTAACCATTCAGGACTAGGCATCAAGGAACGGAGCCATCATTCCCAGGGGGCCAGACACTCACCCCGATAGGCATCTGTGATGAATCCGCCATCAGGATCCCCAACGAGGAAGTTGACAAGGACAAACGGACAATAATCATAACAGGATATCTAGTAAATGATTACTACTAAGGGGAATTATTGGCCAAGGACTGTGTTCAAGAGACAAGACCAACCAAAAACCTAACGTCCACCAACAAGTTGAGGAGGAAGCTAAACTATACAGGAATCGGGGTAATCCTTACTTGGATTACATGCAAACATACAAGTCCAATTCTTGAGCAAGGCATAAGTTTACAAGCAAGAGTAAGGAGAAAGGAAATAATTGCAAAAAAGGATGGAATTCATTAAGTCAAGCAGGGTGCCCAATCCCCGTTACAAGGCTATAAATAATTTACAAGGCAAATCTCATTAAAGTAAAAGGTAAAGTTATGTGTCGCCCCCTTCTCCCGCATATGTTTCCTGACGGGATCCCTCCATCTACTCTCCTCCTGTCTGCTTTCCTTCAAGTGAGCTGGCTGCAACCGGCGAACCCGCTGCCTCTATGTGCTGAGCAGAAGTCTGTCCTAGGTCAGCTGAAGCAGAAGGGGGATCCTGAGCCTCAACCCTGAGTGAGCCATTAGAACCAGGCAGGTTAGAGGATGGATCCGGGACGACAGCCTCCTACGAAAGACCTCCTAGATTAGGATCAACATTTGAAAGTCTGGCGGCCTTAGCCATAATATGGTCCCGATCCCAGCCTAGAGGAGTTAGCAAATCGAAAGGAGGAGGGAATGCCTTGGCAACCTCGTAAGAGACAGTAAAATATCCATCCGTGAAAAAAGATTCCATCCGAGATTCTAAAACCTTCACGGAACCCCGCAGGAACCGATTCTCATCCAAAAGGACCGCCATCTCTTCCTTGATGGTATCCCTCTTAGTTTTTCACCGGGTGGAGATGATAGTCTCCGTATCATAGGCACGCCGCATCCTTTCCAATTCCACCAGAGCAGCCTGCCTCCCGGATTCAGACTCAGTTGCAGCCTAGACCACGGTAGTGACGTTGTCTTCAATCCGGGCTAGATCGGCATGGGCCTCCTCCAATCTAGCCTGAAGCACCAGATTGGCCTCCTTCAAAGTTGCCACCTACTGCCCGATAGCTAAGGTAAACTTGAAACCCTGAAAAATAATGAACAGTCAATGAGATACCGGAATGTACATATATGTATACCAACTCAAAAGAAGTAAGATCATACCTCAGCGAGCAGAGAAGCCCCTTTGGTAGCCAGGATCTCAGTAGGCAGAGAGGACATCGACTGCAGCCCCCCACCAGGACTCGTCGCGATAAACTTGGAGACAATTTCGTCTTGGTTGCTATCCTGCAACCCTGACCTGGATGGAAGACTAGCAGGGGGAGCTCTAGAGGTGGCATCTTTTTCTTTGTCCACCCGAGCAGGTTTAGCCTTCTCCACCCTGGTGGAATGCTTGGCAGAGGAAATTTGAGAAGGAGGAGGGGCAGCTGCAACTGTAGCTTTAGCAGCCTTAGCGAGTGGCTTCGTCTTGGGGACTGGAGAGGTTTTGACTTTGGCCGCTTTCGCTAACATTTCGCTGAGAGAGGGACGTGTGGCGATCTTCGTCAGGGAAGGATCCGGAAAACGTAGCGACAACCCCGTCAAAGTAGGAGGAGGAGAGGATGTCGGAGGGTGTGGCTCTGATACAAACCTAGTATCGGGGGGAGAAGGAATGGGAGAACGAGGCATGTGGGAAGCCCCCGAGGTAGTAGGAGGAGATGCCGAGGGTAGAACTACTGAAACTACAAGAGAAAAGAGATGTTTTACACACACACACACACACACACACACACACAAAAAAAAAAACAACGACGTTGAAGGAGGGGTGTTAACCAAGCACGGCCACTTACCGGGTTCAGCAACAGATATCCTCAGATACCTCTCCAATCAAGCCCCTTCAAAGGGGTCACAGAAAGGGTACTGCATGTTCATGTAACCCCGTTCCTGAATCCTCGTCAGGATCTCCCTGGATTCGGAAGACAGTTCCCCCAAACTCCATCTTTCTTTGGGGGAGAACTGGGTAGGAACCGAGTACTCGGTCCCCCCGATATGAACCGAGTGACCCCAATCCCCTTCGACTACAATCCACTCATCCTTCCATGGTGGATTGTACTTCACGTTTGCCCCAGGCATGGCGAACTTCATTTTGTTATTGGGTCTCAAATAAAACTGACCCCGAGGAGATAGGTTGGCCACTTGGTAAATGTAACGGATTTCATCGAAACCCGCCTCCCTCTGCAAGTTATCCCTCTCACACTGCTCTCTCCAGAGCACCAAGAGCCCCGTCAAGTTCTTCTAGAATCTAGGGGAAATCTGGAGTGGGGCCAACTCCAAAGCCACCAGTAATCTGCGGAGTGAAGGGTGAAGTGGGAGCCAGACCCCGCACTCGAAGGTAGCCATGTGTGAAACAAATTAATGCACGGTGTGTATAAAACTATCTAGAGGGGGGTGAATAGATTTTAATCGTTATTACCCAATTTTCGTTTTTAGTCAAATTTACGAAAATGCCCCAAACTAGACAATATAATAATCAAGTGTAATATGGTGCGGAAATATAAACGACACTTGATTTTTACGTGGAAACCCTCACGGGAAAAACCACGGGCTGGTAAGTGCGCCACACTCGAACCTCGAATCCACTAATTGTGATAACGTATACAACCTAATCCAGGTTTGACGGCCTAATCCCGGCCAATATCCCGCTACCACTACCCGCAGGCCTGTAAAAGTGGACCTAGTCCAATTTGCTCATGTGACCACCTAATCCCGGTGTCCGACCTAATCCCGGTCTATCACACAAGACTTACAATCTCCTAAGAGATCAAACAACCCTATGTGAATATGCAATGATATCCAAATATTGCAATAAGAGCTAGGGTACTCTAAATGCTTACCTAGGATTATAAGATGACAATATAATCAATCCTAGATATCACATGTAGCTATATGACATGGCATATAACTTTAGCTAAGTAAAGGATAACCAATCCTAGATACAAAGCTATCACAAACAACACTCAATCAATACATCACAAATAATCTCTTTTCTTGTATTTAGCATATGATCTAAAACATACAAGTAATTTAAAAGAGATGGCTTGGTATTTAAAATACTAAAATAAGATGAAATTAATCAAAATCTTACCAAGCAAGTTGTGATGATACAAACCCATACATGGATGCACTCTATATAGACATAGGAGATGCAATATGAAATTTGATGCAAAAGGGGTTTGATTTGAGTGGTTAAAGGTGAATTCTTGATTTGATTTTCTCTCAAAATCTAACTTTGAAGTTTAGGGTTCTTAAGAGTCAAGAACTGCATTCAGATAATGAGAAAGTGAGATATTTATAGACATCAAGAATAGGGCAAGTGAAAAGACAATTTTGCCCCTGAATCACACTATCGTGGTTGCTCTGTGGCTCGACTGCCGCGGTTGCAAAAACCGCGGCACTGAAACCGCGGCGGGCGTCACAGCATAAAGCTTGATTTTCAAGCGACTCAAAACATGACCAAACGACATCGAAACCTTTCATATAATATACCGTTGGAAAGGTATGGAAGTCTACTTTCTACTCCAATTAACAAAACATTATTTGGATAACTGTAGAAAAAGTTATGGTCATTTGAGTGACCAAAGGTCAGATTCGGATAACAGCTGTGATGCCCTGTTTTAGTGGTCACTTTGGAAATTTCAAAACCAATCCAAACGGTCATGAAATATTACGAATAATATACCGTTGGAAAGGTATGGGTGTCTAGTTTGTACAGAAATTTTCAAAACTCATTTTGAAGCTTTGTGTAAAAAGTTATGATCACAAGACCATGCAAAGGTCAGTTTTGAAAACACTTAAAATATTGAAATCCAATCTTTTAAAACTAGACACCTTACTCCAATCAACCAAACCAAAACTACCACTTATCCAAGAGAAGAATGAGACCTTCTCAAGTGGTCAACCATCGCGCTAAGACATGCACACTATCGTGCAAGCGCGGACGTTTCCGATCACACAAACGGAAACGAATTACACCACACTTAAGACTAACATACATAAAGAGCACGTGTGGGTATTGAATGCATCATAATGCCTATCATGTCATGGCATTTCATAGAACAAGATGCAATCAATTAAATGCAAGAAGAGATATTGAATAATCAATAAAGCACAATGCACACAAAATATAAACACAACATTCAAGAATAAGAGTTATGCATGTTGTGTGTGTGTGCAACTATATCTCTTCAAGGCAAAGTAAGCACTAGATATACCTTTGGTGCTTGTCCTCTTGAGGTCTTGGAAAGGGTCTTTGATCTTCAACAAATCACTTAGACTACCCTTACAACCAAACCCCAACTTGTGGTTTGCCCACGAAATAAGCCAATCAATAAAAGGGAATCCTTACAATCTCCCCCTTTGGCTATTTCGTGACAAAACCACCACTCACAATGATTCCTCACAACATAATAGAAACTACGGGTCAACTATGATTTTCTACATTACAAAGAGATAAGATAAATATTCTTGAAGTCTTCAATCTCAAGTAGAACAATCAATCCCTGAAAGATAAAGTTTCTATACTTTCCAATACAAGAAAAGGTGAGATGAATCAAGTGAGATAAAACAAGCATTTGCATTTAAGAATTTAAGTACAACATCATGCAATGTATGTATGTGCAAATGCTCCCCCTCAAAGGGTTACTCCCCCTCAATAAGTATTCTCCCCAACATGCACAATTGCTACTACAATTTGCACCTCCCCTTACCACAATCTACTCCCCCTTTTTGTCATGATATAGACAAAGGAGTAGTCCCCAATCGGGTCACACAAGGCAAAGAGAGATAGTAGCATTCTAGTATTTGCATAATCAATATATGTCACTTTATGCAATCTCAATTAATTGGAGAGAAACAAGGAGATTTATTTAAGGAAAATGTGTGAATCAAAAAATTGCTTTGCATACAAGACATATAGCATTTAAGTCCAAAATACCATGGTATTTGGCAAAGCAAATGACAAAGGTTTTTAATATGAATTCAAACCAATTTCACCAATGTCATGAGAGAAGCAAGGATATAGGTTTTCATTGATTTCAATATAAGAACAACTATATCCAACTTTATAAGCCAAACATGTCATGAGCGATTTTGCACCCTACTTAATTTTTCCGGATAAGATATCCGTATGATAGTAGACATGTTCAACCAATAAAGAAAGAGAGACATTTGGATTGTAAAATCCTTGAATGGATACAAGATCCTTTTTCATTTGAGTCTCATAAGCTTTTTCACACATTTTTTGCAGTTAAGAAATGCAATCATCAAAACATGCTTTTTAAGATTAGCATTTAGCATGTCATTTAACAATCACCATGTCATGGAGATCATTATAGGTCATTCAAATTTTATCCTATGTATATATCTCCTAGTCCAAAAATGCATGTTTGAACATAAATATGACATGGATTGCAATACAAGCATTGATCACACTTATTGAATAGAAATTATATATACATAGTGTAACCAAGCTTACTCAAGCAACAAAAAGAGAAGCATAAGATATTTCAAATTTTTTGCAAGTGACAAGAATGCAAAATAGCTCTCTTTGCTCAAGTTCCCCATATGGGGTCAATTTTCCATACCTCTTCAAAGAAGGGTATGAGGTCCTATGGACCTACCAAGTCCTTTGGACTTAGTTGAACCTATTTGAGACTTGTTAGTCTCGTAGCAAGCGGGTTCATCTTTTCTAATCCACTTAGGTGTCTCAATAACATACCTAGTGGTCATAGGTTCTAGAGTTCTAGATGGCGAAAGATCATGCAAATGATTTTCTTCCTTTTTAAGGACATGCATCTTAGCTCTAGCCTTTTTCTTTTCAATCATGCATATAAGATTACATATTTAAATATAATGCAAGCAACTTGGTCTAACATGACCATCTATACCACAAGGACAAGAGGGGATAAGATTAGGAATTATACCATTCCCTTGAGCATGCAAATGTGCTTTCCCTTGTCGTTGTGGTTGTCTTGGTAGTTGGATAGGATCTCTCCTCCTTTGTTGATGACCAAGACAACGTTGCTTGCTCGGTTAAGCTTGCATGATTGAGCACTTCCCTTTTAGGATTGTAGGTTGAGGGAAGTTAGCCTTCTTGGTTGGTTAGACCAAGATTGAGGAAGGCTTGGGCTTGAAGCTCATTGGTGATGTGAGCAACGCCCTTTCATCTTCGTCTCCTCTCTCACCTTAGAGGGACATCTCCTCATCGGAGTCAATTTCTTCTCTCACAAAATCACTCATAGTGTTTGCGTTGAATGAATGCAAATGAGAAGAATGCAAAATGTATGAAATCAATCAAATACATACAAAATGCAAAACACACCAAAAATGAGCTTGGATCTCCTAAGTATATCTAGGAACCCGCTCTGATACCAATTGAAACAAATTAATGCACGGTGTGTATAAAACTATCTAGAGGGGGGTGAATAGATTTTAATCGTTATTACCCAATTTTCGTTTTTAGTCAAATTTACGAAAATGCCCCAAACTAGACAATATAATAATCAAGTGTAATATGGTGCGGAAATATAAACGACACTTGATTTTTACGTGGAAACCCTCACGGGAAAAACCACGGGCTGGTAAGTGCGCCACACTCGAACCTCGAATCCACTAATTGTGATAACGTATACAACCTAATCCAGGTTTGACGGCCTAATCCCGGCCAATATCCCGCTACCACTACCCGCAGGCCTGTAAAAGTGGACCTAGTCCAATTTGCTCATGTGACCACCTAATCCCGGTGTCCGACCTAATCCCGGTCTATCACACAAGACTTACAATCTCCTAAGAGATCAAACAACCCTATGTGAATATGCAATGATATCCAAATATTGCAATAAGAGCTAGGGTACTCTAAATGCTTACCTAGGATTATAAGATGACAATATAATCAATCCTAGATATCACATGTAGCTATATGACATGGCATATAACTTTAGCTAAGTAAAGGATAACCAATCCTAGATACAAAGCTATCACAAACAACACTCAATCAATACATCACAAATAATCTCTTTTCTTGTATTTAGCATATGATCTAAAACATACAAGTAATTTAAAAGAGATGGCTTGGTATTTAAAATACTAAAATAAGATGAAATTAATCAAAATCTTACCAAGCAAGTTGTGATGATACAAACCCATACATGGATGCACTCTATATAGACATAGGAGATGCAATATGAAATTTGATGCAAAAGGGGTTTGATTTGAGTGGTTAAAGGTGAATTCTTGATTTGATTTTCTCTCAAAATCTAACTTTGAAGTTTAGGGTTCTTAAGAGTCAAGAACTGCATTCAGATAATGAGAAAGTGAGATATTTATAGACATCAAGAATAGGGCAAGTGAAAAGACAATTTTGCCCCTGAATCACACTATCGTGGTTGCTCTGTGGCTCGACTGCCGCGGTTGCAAAAACCGCGGCACTGAAACCGCGGCGGGCGTCACAGCATAAAGCTTGATTTTCAAGCGACTCAAAACATGACCAAACGACATCGAAACCTTTCATATAATATACCGTTGGAAAGGTATGGAAGTCTACTTTCTACTCCAATTAACAAAACATTATTTGGATAACTGTAGAAAAAGTTATGGTCATTTGAGTGACCAAAGGTCAGATTCGGATAACAGCTGTGATGCCCTGTTTTAGTGGTCACTTTGGAAATTTCAAAACCAATCCAAACGGTCATGAAATATTACGAATAATATACCGTTGGAAAGGTATGGGTGTCTAGTTTGTACAGAAATTTTCAAAACTCATTTTGAAGCTTTGTGTAAAAAGTTATGATCACAAGACCATGCAAAGGTCAGTTTTGAAAACACTTAAAATATTGAAATCCAATCTTTTAAAACTAGACACCTTACTCCAATCAACCAAACCAAAACTACCACTTATCCAAGAGAAGAATGAGACCTTCTCAAGTGGTCAACCATCGCGCTAAGACATGCACACTATCGTGCAAGCGCGGACGTTTCCGATCACACAAACGGAAACGAATTACACCACACTTAAGACTAACATACATAAAGAGCACGTGTGGGTATTGAATGCATCATAATGCCTATCATGTCATGGCATTTCATAGAACAAGATGCAATCAATTAAATGCAAGAAGAGATATTGAATAATCAATAAAGCACAATGCACACAAAATATAAACACAACATTCAAGAATAAGAGTTATGCATGTTGTGTGTGTGTGCAACTATATCTCTTCAAGGCAAAGTAAGCACTAGATATACCTTTGGTGCTTGTCCTCTTGAGGTCTTGGAAAGGGTCTTTGATCTTCAACAAATCACTTAGACTACCCTTACAACCAAACCCCAACTTGTGGTTTGCCCACGAAATAAGCCAATCAATAAAAGGGAATCCTTACAATGTGGATCAACAGGCGGCTTGTAGAAGGGGTGTACACATCCTAACCCCGATGAGGAAGAGATAGAGAAATGTGGTCCAGTATCCTGAAGGTCTTCCTCAATCGGATAAGAGTGTCGGATGTACAGACGGAATCTGGGATAATCCGGTCGTCCTGCAAGGTTGATAGCAGGGATATCCCCCTCCTCCGTTTCGACGTCGATGTCGACGTCAACATCAACGTCATTGTCTCCCTCATCGACAATCTGAGCTGGGTCTTTGGGTCTAGTGCCAGAACGCGACCCGGTTCCATAAGCCTCGGTGGAACGATGGCGCTTGAGCGGAGTATCATCGTCAATGACACCGCCCTCGCCCCGACTCCGCTTTACTCCAGTAGACGTTAGTGTAGGGAAAAATACCGTAGTACGCAGCGGAAGCGAGACTAAAAATTGATTTAGTAACTTTTAAAATTTTTCCTTTTTATGAACCTTAAACCCTTTAATCAATTAAACATATATATTATCTAACAAAAGAAGAATACCTTTTGTCGCGTGATCCGATTGACTTACGTCGATGGTAATCCGCAAGATCTTCAATCCTAGCACGAACGTGAATCACCTAGGAGCGTGGTCTCCCTTTTCTTTGAATTGCAAACCTGAGAATGGACAAACAAACTTTTCTTTTTCTTTGTTAGTCACAAAAACAATCAAAAGAAGACTAAGATTATTCCGGTCACTTTTGAGTTCTCAATCTAATGATCGAAACTCGCGTGAACCTAAATCGTTGTTGTACACACAAGTTTATTGATGAACAAGCAAATAGTGTACCATCAAAGAATAATCTATTCACTCTTTTATGTTTTAGTAGAATAAAAATAATGCTCTCTATGAATTAAGAAGAAGAAGAAAATTGTCTCTCAAGCACAATGCATTAGGTGTGGCCGAATTCTATACATGTGAATATATAGGTGGCCAAAATTTTCTTCCTCTTTCCTATTAGGGTTGCCGAATTCTCTACTCAAAAGGGACTAGGGTTGCCGCAACACACAAGCTTAAAAGAGTTTGTGTTGCACCCTAATTCCTATCTAGTTTAAGACTTCAAACCCTAATTCAATTCATAGATCTTTTATTCTTTTATTTGACTAAATAAAAGGACTTCTTATTTGATTGAATAAATAAAATTAATTATTTATTTTCTTATCAAACAAGTCTTTTAATTTTAGTATACTACTACCAATAGTATAACTCTAGGAATCATATTTCCTATTCAGAAAAGATTTGTTTCTTAATTAAACAATTAATTAATAAATTAATTAATTCTTATTTAATTAAAACAATGAAACAAAATTATATATTAGGTTAAAATGCACCTTGCCGCCCCACTTGAATAAATGGGCCTTATATTATTTTTCTTATTTCATTTAATCCATTGGACTTTAAATAAAAAGCCCACATGTGAACCAGACCCATTCTTACTAAAAGAAACAAGTCCACATGCCTTTCATTAATATATTAATATAATTGAGCAGCCCATTAAATAAATAATGTGCAAATTATATTCTTAATACATTAAATGCAATTCTAAATGGACCTATAATTGGTCCGGTAGAATATATCAAGTGATTCATGCAAATCTGTGTGGATTGGGGATCTTGGCGGGCTATCTAAATTTAAGCTTCAATAGACATAACCTAATCACAATCAACAAATGATTCACTTAGGTCCGATCCATTAATTTTAACTCATTCCACTAAAGAGCTAAAATTGAACTCTTAAATAAAGACAGAAAAGGAAGATGTTCCTCATTCATACCCTAGACAATCATGTTGGAGATAGTGTATCCTCGTGATTAATATCAGTAATCGCCAAAAGTTCATAGACCGCCTATAACTCTCCAAGTTACCATATTTACTCATATGACCACGTTTTGAACTTGGATATTTTGACTTGTCCAGAAGCCATGTTTTCAATAAACACTATCGAAAACTCAACATTGAGATTTAATATCCAATTACCTCAAAACATCCATATGATGATATTATACTCTCATTTAATAAATGGAGCCACAATGTCCATATCTATAAATGAAGTCCTCTATCGATTAACAAATGAATATCACCAAACTATCGAGGATAGACTATGCGATATAATCGTACTCATTGATAACTCAAATGATATCACTTGCAACCATAAGTCCATCATTTATCTCAGGATTAAGATAGACTCTCCGATTGTCCTGATAATGAAAAGACTATTATCTATTGATTGTTCTAGATAAAGCTTTTCATTGTGATCCAGTTCAATGCACCCAGTGCACTAGATTCTTTTACTCGAAGACACTCCGATGATTTTAGACTCATCATATCTCATTTGATCCCACTCAAATGCTAGTAAAAGAATTCTACAACTTTAACAAGATAAAGGTGCCCAACCTTTAACTTAAGTTGTGAACATTATTCAAGACTAACTAAAGAATTGTGTCTACCACATACATATCCAGATGTACGAACAATTCTTCTTTTCTCATAGTCTTTAGACCTTATGATTATTTACTTTGATAATTATAATATTAAACTATAAATGCTATAAGATTTGTTTAGACCAGAAATCACTTTATTAATATGAAAAATATTGTTAATTACAATATTACACTCTTGCTATTGAGCATAATCCTAACAATCTCCCACTTGCACTATAGCAAATGTGTCATATCTCTCAAGCCCATGTTCTCTAGATGCCCATCGAAACTCTTCTGTGGTAGAGCCTTTGTGAAGGGATCCGCTAGATTTTCTGCTGACGCCATTTTGGTAATCGTCACGTCACCTTTTTGAACAATCTCCCTTAAAAGATGATACTTTCTTTCAATGTTGTAAGGATTCCCGTAGTTTTTAATTGGCTTATTTCATGATCAAACCATATGTGGGGATCATGTACGGGTAGCTTAGGAATGTGTTCAAGCTCAAGGCCCTTGCAAGTGTTAAGCACTCCAAAGGTATATGTTTAGTGCTTAATTTTCTATGAAGAGATTTAGTGCACACACTCACTTAGCATACTTGCATTTGTGTGCATTCTCTTCACATGTCACTTATCACACTTGCACTTCTTTGTTATATTTTTATGTGTGGATTTGTCCATAGATGAGTTCCGAGCGATTCGGAGACTTGTCTATATGTTTCGGATGATTTCCGAGACATTTGGGACATTCCGTGTTTTTATTGGAAACCGAAATTCAATTCCGAGCTTAAATTGAAAGGTTATATAATTTTCCATATTTATAATTGAGTTCGGGTTAATTTTTCGAAGACGGAATTGAATTCTGAATTCCGAGTTCAGAACTGGACTGAAGGCTTTGTGTGTCATGATTGCAACACAAAGAGAGGTGGCATGTGATGGCTTGTGTGTGGCATGTTTAGCTTTTTGCCCCGTGGGCCACGCCACACCCACGCCCAATTTAGTTCTCTGCCCCCGTTGCACCCACGGTCTATCAACGCGCATCTGTTTCATTTTTTCTTCTTTTTTTTTGTTTGCTTTTTATACTGTTTGGTTGTTTGTTAAAATATATATATATATATATAATAACGAGTTATGTATATAATATGTATATGTTTGCTTTTAATTTTTTTGTCTTTTGTATACATTATATATTATATATATATTCTTCACGTGCATCACCTTTTTGACTTATGCATATATTATATATTTTATTTAAAAGTGCTTCACGCCTTCTCCTATTTGTATATTCTCTGTTTGTCTTTTGCGTATACTATATATATATATTTATAAGAAACGATGGCATTTCTTTTTGTGTCTTTCTTGACCTGATTCACTTTTGTATATATATATATACTTTCTTCTTCATTTTTTTTAAGAAGGCAAACATACACACTTTGAGAGAGCAAAAATATCTTCAAGAGAAAAACCCCCAAGAACTTGTCTTTAACTCTCAAAACCCATTTTCATATGCATCAAAATATCATCTAAGCATTTTCTAGCATAGTTAGGATGTTTACTTGCATGGGTCTTGGTCCACACACTTCCCTTGGTATGTTCTTCACTATTATCATTTATAATTAGTGTTTTATTTATCAAGGAATCTATTTTATTATTTGCTTGTTCTTAGATTAAAATCTAATATTCAAAATAGAGATTGTTGTGTTGACATGATTGAGTGTTGTATTGTGATAGCTAATTAAGTTTTGTGCTTAATCTTGATTAGCTAAACTATTTGATTGAACATGTCATTTAGTATTTAATATCTAGGATTGTTCTAATTGCATATTAACCATCTTAGATAAGCATATAGGGTTTCCCTTGCTCTATGTTGCATTTTGGATATTCACATATATTCACTTAGGGTTGTATTCTCTTCATAGAGAAAGTAAGTCTTGTGTGTAGCTTCCGGGATTAGGTTGCTTAGATCGCAAGCAAATTGGACTAGGTTCACTCATACCGGGATTAGGTAGGTGTGTGATTACTTCCGGGATTAGGTTGTAATCGTTTACACATTTAGTGGATTCGAGGTTCGAGTGTGGCTTACTAACTAGCCCGTGGTTTTTCCCGTGAGGGTTTCCACGTAAAAATCAAGTGTTATTTAATTTCCGCATATTTTACTTGATTTATTGCTTTATCTATTTAGGGGTAATTTCATAATTTTGACTAACACGAAAAATTGGGTAAAAAGCGTAAAATCTATTCACCCCCCTTTAGATAGTTTTATACACACCGTGCTATAATTAGTTTTAATTGGTATCAGAGCGGGTTCCTAGATATACTTAGGTGATCCTTGCTTATTTTGGTGTGTTTTGCATTTTTTGTGATTTTTGATCATTCATACATTTGCATTCATTTCATTCATTCATAAACACTATGAGTGGAAACGGTGGAAATGGTGGTGGCAACGAAGGTGCTTCTAGCACAAGGCCTCCACTTCTTACCAGTTTGAACTATTCCCAATGGAAAGGGAAGATGGAATCCTACATATGTCAAATTCATGACCGGTCATGGATGTCGGTTGAAGATGGATATGATCTCCCTATGATGACTCCTGCGGGTGGAGGACAAGATGTTTTGAAGCCTAAGGCGCAATGGAACGCGCAAGAGTTTGAGGCTTCAAAGTGGAATAGGAAGGCGATGCATGCCATCATGTGTGCAATGGATGAGAATCAGTACAAGCTTATTCAGAATACTCAGATTGCAAAAGCGGCATGGGACATTCTTTAAGTTGCACATGAGGGAACCGAGGTGGTGAAGGAGTCCAAGCTTCAAGTCCTTCAAACTCAATTTGAGTTACTTAGGATGGGAGAGGATGAATGCTTCAATGACTTCAAAATCAAATTGATGGACATTGTAAATCAAAGCCATCAACTCGGAGACCCGTATTCGGATATGAGAGTCAAGCAAAAAATTATGAGATCTCTCCCTGATAGGTTTGAATCAAAGGTGACGGCCATAGAAGAAAATAGTGGCTACATGGATATGAAGCCAAGTGAGGTGATTGGACGTCTCCTTGCATATGAGTCTAGGAAGGCTCCTAGCACCACTACTCCTCCTAAGAAGTCTAAAGGAATAGCTTTGAAAGCATCTAAGGATGCAAAGGAGGCAAAGCATGAATCGGATGAAGACCTTGCCTTATTTGTGAAAAGGTTTAATAAGGTTATGGGGTTCAAGAAGAAGAAGGGATTTGGGTCAAGAGGACAAGACTTGAAGAAAAAAGGTTCCTACAAGAAGTTTGAGCCTAGACAAGAAAGGACCAAAAGGAAAGGGGTCCGGTGCTTTGAATGTGGTGGGATTGGTCACTTTGCCCTCGAATGTGCTAATCACAATGAAAAGAAGAAGGGCAAAGTGATGGCCGCCACTTGGAGTGGGAGTAGTGATGACTCCAATGAGGAAGATGAATCTTCAAGTGAAGAAGAACTCATGGCTAACCTCCTAGCTTTTGCCTCCTCACATAAGAGCAAAAGTGGTAGTGAGAGAGAGGAAATGAGTCAAGAGGAAAATGACTCAAGTGAAGTAGAAAGTGACTCCTCTTCTTGATGCAGTAAAATCTGTGTTCAATTTATTAAGAAAGTTCATTCACTGGGATCGGTGATTTTATCAGTTAAAACCAATTAATCTAGCAAAGGTTACTCTAAATGCGAAAACTAAATTGCATAATGCTTTTCTTTGGAAAGATTGTTTAACTCTAGGATTAACCTAAATTATGACTACTTGAACTAAAAATCAAATCAACGAATAAACAAATCAAAGAATGAATATATGGGGAGAAACTAGGGAATCGATGCACCTCTCTTAGACACTCAATGCTCTCAATTAGTCTCAATAAACACTTCAATAAAGTTTAGGGCTTGTTTTGATAAACAATTAAGAACGAATCTCCTTCCAACCATTCGCACAAAGGCCATGTGTCAAGTGATAGTAATGAAATCCCTATGAACAAAACTCTAAGCCAAATCAATGCCACAAGGCCATGCAAACATTAATTTTCAAGTCTATTAAGCTTATGATTGTGATTCAAATGGAAAGGCCATTCACATCCAAACCCTAATCTCAAAAATAAACTAAATCACAAACTCATATCAATTGAGGCCACAAAATAATATGAATCAATAATATAGAGCAATTAATTCAATAGACAAGACTAAAACCCAATTGATTAACAAAAAGATAGACTAATTGATTACATAGAGTTGTCCAAAATTGGTTACATCAATCCCCTAATAAAGGTTTAGTTACACATCAATGGAGAGAACAAAAACATAGAAGAGATGAAGATAGAACCCATTATGGTGTGATGCTTCTGACTTGAGATCTCCGTCGTCTTCCAGCTCCAAGTAATCTCCTCTGATGGAATGAATGAAAAGAATCAATGAATGGTGGTCTAAAAACTATCTCTGTCTGTTTTTCTGTCGAACCCTTATTTTCTCTTATTTCCTTCTTTTTATAAGCCTTCTGCAGTAACGAGAGGATGAGGAGGCGGTCCACCGCTCAACGTGCCGCTGGGTAGGCACGTGCATGGGCAGCGGAAAAATTAACTCCACACACTGGAATGGCTCGCTTGGCGTGCCGCTGAGTAGGCACTTGCCTCTTGAGCGGCATGGGACGCGGAAAAAGGGGACTTCATTGGCGCCTGTTGCACCGCCGACGGTGCACCTGCCTGATGGGCGGTATGGGCCGCGGAAAATGGGAGAAAAGTGCCCTTTCTGCATCTTTTGACTCTATCATCTCCAGAATACGATCCGATCAACATTTCTATGGTAAGAGACCTGCAAAGACTTAACAAACACATCATCCCACCAAAAAGACCCAATAAACAAACATAAACATAAGCAAAAAGGGCAAAATATAAGCATAGAAATAGACTGATCACTTCTATTTCCATAAAGAAATTTGTGGAGCAAAAGGTGCTTGCTAAATACCATGCCGAGTTCAATGATTTAGCAATTAAAAGCACAAGAAAGATTGAGAGGTTGAGAGAAGAGAACCTTGAACTTTCATCTCACAATGACCACTTAAGTGAACAGGTGGAAAGATTGAAGAGGAGAGAGGATAAGTTAATTGAGGAGTTAGACTTATCCAAGAGAAGTGAAGAAGGCTTGAAGAGGGAACTTGTAGAAGTTAAAGGGTCCTTGGCTAGGATAGATTCTAGCACTAAGAAGCTTAACCATATGCTTGGTGTTGGAAAGAGTCCATGTGACAAGAGGGGTCTTGGGTATGAAGATGACAAGAAGATCTCTACCTCTAACAAGACCGTGTTTGTCAAAAGTTTGAGGAACGGAGAAACCTCATTTGTGCAAATATCTAGGAAGAAATTAGAAGTAGGACAATGCTCTAATGCACAAGTGAAGATGGGGCCAAGAAGGCAACCTCAAGCTCAACCCCCTAGGGTCCCTCAAGCCAACACTCCTCCACACTTGGCTCACAAAGGAAAGAGACCAATCATGCAACCTCAAGCTAGGAAGCAACCTAGACCAGTTCAACAACGACTTCCAAGTCAATCAAGAATTGGCGGAGCCAAACAGCCTCTTTGGCAGCCTCGCATGCAGCAACATACTCAGCTTCCATGGTGGAATCAGCAATACAAGATTGCTTGATACTCCTCCAATAGTAAACACAGCCCCTGATGTGGATTTTTTAGAGTCAGAATCTGATTGGAAATCAAAATCTGTATACCCAACGGGAATCAAATCCCCTCCAGAGTATACAAGCATATTATCTCTCGTTCTCTGGAGATACTTGAAAATATGCTTGACTGCCGTCCAGTGATCAGGACCAGGTTTCGATTGAAACCTGCTAACTATGCCAACAGCAAAACAAATATCTGGTCTAGTACAGAGCATTGCATACATGAGACTTCCAACTGCTGAGGCATATGGAACTCTACTCATGAATTGCTCTTCATGCTCATTCTTAGGAACTTTTTCCTTAGAAAGCTTGATTCCATGTCTGAAAGGTAACATACCTTTCTTGGAATCCTGCATGGAAAACCTAGACAAGATCTTGTCTATGTATGAAGCTTGGGATAATGCAATCGTTCTATTCTTTCTATCCCTTATTACTTGATACCTAGAATAAAACTTGCTTCTCATAAGTCCTTCATATCAAATTGTTTTGCTAACCATTCTTTTACTGATGTCAATACACCTACATCGTTTCCAATAAGTAGTATATCATCAACATAAAGAATCAGGAAAACCAACTTGTCGCCCTTAATCCTTTTGTATACACAAGGTTCATCAGGATTCTGAATAAATCCAAAACCTTTGACAGCTTGATCAAACCTTATGTTCAAGGATCTAGATGCTTGCTTTAATCCATATATGGATTTCTGCAACTTGCATACCTTTTCCATTTGGCCCTTTTCAATGAATCCCTCTGGTTGCATCATGTAGATGCTTTCGTCAAGACTTCCATTAAGGAAAGCTGTCTTGACGTCCATTTGCCAAATCTCTAGATCTAAAGATGCTGCAATGGATAAGAGTATCCTAATGGATTTAAGCATGGCCACAGGAGAGAAGGTTTCCTCGTAATCGATACCTTCTTTCTGTGTATACCCTTTAGCTACCAATCTAGCTTTAAAGGTTTCCACCTTTCCATCCATACCTCTTTTCCTCTTGTATACCCACTTGCACCCAATGGGTTTTATCCCTTTAGGCAAGTCTACAAGGGACCAGACTTTGTTATCGAACATAGATTAAATCTCGGATTGCATTGCCTTTTGCCAATGGCGACTATCAACATCCTCCATAGCTTCCTTGTACGTGTAGGGATCATCATCGTCCGGGAGATTCTCCACTGATTCTCCCAGACCGATGTATCTTTCAGGTTGTGTTCTAACCCTCCCACTACGACGAGGAATGGTAGGTTGTTGATCTTGTGTTGGATCGGAACTTACAATTGGGTTAGGTTGTGTAACCTCTCATGGAATGGTATCTCCTGACATCTCATTCAGGACAATTCTACTTCTAGGCACAAAATCATTCATATAGTCCTTTTCCAGAAATTTAGCATTTGTCAAAACAAATACTTTAAGATCTGAAGGAATATAGAAATAATATCCTTTAGTTTCTTTTGGATACCCTACAAATATACATGTTTCTAAACGGGACTCCATCTTTTCTGTCTTTCCTTTTAACACATGCGTAGTACAACCAAATATCCTTAAGTGTTATAAACTAGGCTTGCGCCCAGTCCATAACTCATGCGGTGTTTTAGGAACAGATTTAGATGGTACATCGTTTAGAATGTATATAGCAGTTTGTAAAGCATATCCCCAAAAAGAAATAGGAAATGTTGAATAACTTAACATAGACCTAACCATATCTAAAAGAGTTCTATTTCTCCTTTCTGCTACCC
The DNA here is from genome assembly GCA_030490815.1 of Acer saccharum. Lineage (NCBI taxonomy): Eukaryota > Viridiplantae > Streptophyta > Magnoliopsida > Sapindales > Sapindaceae > Acer > Acer saccharum. The sequence goes on from CM059872.1 coordinate 6,461,111, forward strand.
CATTCTGTTGAGGTGTACCTGGTGCAGAAAACTGAGAAACTATCCCATTATCAATAAGATATTGCTGAAACTCACCAGATAGATATTCTCCACCACAATCAGATCTCAAGATTTTTATGTGTTTCTCAAGCTGATTTTCTACTTCAGCTTTGAATGCTTTGAACATGTCAAAAGCATCCAACTTATGTCGCATGAGATACACATAACCAAATCTCGAGTAATCATCTGTGAAGGTGATGAAGTACTCATATCCACCTCTAGCTTGAATGCTCATAGGTCTACATACATCAGTGTGTATCAATCCTAAACATTCAGTGGCTCTTGCACCTTTGGCAGAGAACGTCTTTTTGGTCATTTTACCTTCCAAACAAGATTCACAAGTTGGTAGATCATCAACCTTTAAGTCACTTAAAGGTCCGTCACTTACCAATCTTTTAATCCTATTAAGGTTAATATGACCTAAGCGTAAATGCCAAAGGTAGATTTCATCTGTTGATAATTTTACTCTTTTATGATTAGGTTCCGTTAATTCTGTGTCTAACGAGTGAGAGATATTTCTATGCAAAAAGTATAGACCGTTTTCCAATGTACCTTGGCAAATAATTTTGTCATTCTTACTAATAATAAAAACTTTATTAAAAGTAACCGAATATCCAAATTTATTCAAACAAGAAACTGAAATTAAATTCCTCTTGAATTAAGGTATATAATAAACGTCTATCAAATCTAAATGCCTTCTAGAATCCAAATAAACTCTAATATCTCCCACTGCACTTGCAGACACTAACGTTCCATTGCCCAAGCGCAAATTGATTTCATTCTTAATCAGCTTTCTCCTTTCTTGAAACCCCTGCAAGGAATAACAAACATGATTAGTGGCTCCAGAGTCTATGATCCAAGAATCTGTAGAATCTGCCAAAAAACATGTTTCAAGATAATTCAAATTACCTTCTTCCTTCTTGTTCTGGGACTTTGGGCAATTTCTTTTCCAATGTCCCTTTTCACCACAAATGAAGCATTTCCCTTTGATCTTGGTTACTTTCTTGGTCTCCTTCTTGGTAGGCCCAAGTTGCTTTTTCTTCTGTTGTTTCTTGACCTTTTGACGGGCCTTAACAGTAGCAACTTTACCAACCATATGAATCTCTTGACCCTTGCCTTTCACAAGGATCTTTTCAGCACTTTGAACATCTTGCATCAGGCCTTGTAAGGTGTATTCCTTTTTGTTCAAAGTGTAGTCCAATTTGAACTGATTAAAGGAATCTGACAATGAATTGACAACCATATCAATTTTTGTCTCACCATCTATCTCAGCACCATGCAGTTCAGCAATGTTGAGATGTGCTATGACTTTCATCATGTGATCCTTCACAGCCTGTCTAGGTTTCATCCTAAGATTCATAAAAGCAGTCACTGCCTCTCTCTTAGTCGTCCTGGACTTCATAGCAAACATCTCCTCTAGAGACATCATTATATCAGCAGCGGACTCCATTCCTTCATGCTGCTGTTGCAACACGTCGAAGATAGTGGCCATAATGTAACATTTGGCCATATCATCTGAAGTCTTCCACTGCCCATACTCATCTCTATACATTATGCTAGATTCATTATTAGGAGCAGGTGGTTTAGGAGTAGTTAGAACAAACTTATGTTTTTCACTTTGCAGCAAAAACCCAATTTTCCTTTTCCATGTGCCGTAATTATCTCCAGTTAAAGTGTTGTCTTTCAGGATGTTTATAAGTGATAGGGTCATGATTTCTGAATAAAAACAAAACATATATAAGTAAATAATCATGATAAAGCACTTTTAAATATTTATCTTGAATTAAATAAATAACTCAATCATAAAATTCAACGGTGATCCAACACCCATAAATGTTACGCCTCCTTTGGGAGTTCGCACCATTTACTAGTTAGACTAGGTCCCACCTAATTGTTACCATAACAACCAGCGTTTTCAATTTTAGCCTTGCAATTTTATTGACAAGAACTCTTGGGAGGATATCAATAAAATTACATTGAGTGTGTTACCAAGATATCGACCCTCAATTTTCTCTCACGAAAATCCCTCCCTGGGGAGTAGATCTCGTTTGAGTCCATTGTCTAGTCTATCCTTGTAAGGAAGTATATTGCTAAATTCCATTCATGGATGCCCCTTGGGGGGATTACCAATAAATAATAAAGCTTAACAAACCTTGGAGGCCATAGGTGTTACAAAAACACCTTCTCCCACTCAATTATTTAAGGCGTGTGATTAAATCCCATAGAATGATTTACCAAGTTATCTAGATGCCAATTTAGATACCTAAATCATTCAATGCATGTTCATACCAAAAGAGATATATGAGTGGCACTCCTATTCTATATGTCATGTTATCATACAATAACAAATATTGTAATATTTAAGCATCAATTAAATAGCAACAATTTTGGCCCATCCTAGAAAAACAAGTAAATTACAATTGCTTAGGAATACAAGATCTTCAAGTGGCCCATCAACCATACGCTCATCCTTCGGCCTTCTCCCATGGGCGTGCACAGCCCACAACCCCACAAAGGGGCTGCCATGCGCAGCCCATAAGGCCACACAAGGCTGCCGTGCGCAGCCCACCATGTAATTGGCTTGCCATGCGCAGCCCAATCAACTCCTAGGGTGCGCACGGTGCTCGTTCTCGGTTCCGGTTGCTTCGTTTTTCTTCGTGTCTTCGGATCTTCAATACCCGAATACTTTACAGCAGTATAAATAATAAAATACTGCAGTATTAAATTTTTTTTTTTTATTCACTGTAGTACTTTTACAAAAATAAAAACTGCACATATAAATTAAAAAAACACTACAGTAAAAAATACTGCACTAAAATAAGATAAAAAAATATAAAACCTAGCAAATACCAAGAAGGAATTATAGCGATGATAGACCACCCTTCTTGTTACAATTCCATAACAAAAATACATTGAAAATCTAGGACCAAAATCAAGCAATAACAATACACATAAAACATATATAAATCCATACATCACATGTAATTATATATGCGAATACCTAGAGTGCCATCTCTTTCTAAACATGCATAATCACAATAAAAAGAAATAGATCCACGTATATATACGTTAATTAATTAAAAGGGTTCAACCAAGGCTCTGATACCAATTGTAGGGAAAAATACCGTAGTACGCAGCGGAAGCGAGACTAAAAATTGATTTAGTAACTTTTAAAATTTTTCCTTTTTATGAACCTTAAACCCTTTAATCAATTAAACATATATATTATCTAACAAAAGAAGAATACCTTTTGTTGCGTGATCCGATTGACTTACGTCGATGGTAATCCGCAAGATCTTCAATCCTAGCACGAACGTGAATCACCTAGGAGCGTGGTCTCCCTTTTCTTTGAATTGCAAACCTGAGAATGGACAAACAAACTTTTCTTTTTCTTTGTTAGTCACAAAAACAATCAAAAGAAGACTAAGATTATTCCGGTCACTTTTGAGTTCTCAATCTAATGATCAAAACTCGCGTGAACCTAAATCGTTGTTGTACACACAAGTTTATTGATGAACAAGCAAATAGTGTACCATCAAAGAATAATCTATTCACTCTTTTATGTTTTAGTAGAATAAAAATAATGCTCTCTATGAATTAAGAAGAAGAAGAAAATTGTCTCTCAAGCACAATGCATTAGGTGTGGCCGAATTCTATACATGTGAATATATAGGTGGCCAAAATTTTCTTCCTCTTTCCTATTAGGGTTGCCGAATTCTCTACTCAAAAGGTACTAGGGTTGCCGCAACACACAAGCTTAAAAGAGTTTGTGTTGCACCCTAATTCCTATCTAGTTTAAGACTTCAAACCCTAATTCAATTCATAGATCTTTTATTCTTTTATTTGACTAAATAAAAGGACTTCTTATTTGATTGAATAAATAAAATTAATTATTTATTTTCTTATCAAACAAGTCTTTTAATTTTAGTATACTACTACCAATAGTATAACTCTAGGAATCATATTTCCTATTCAGAAAAGATTTGTTTCTTAATTAAACAATTAATTAATAAATTAATTAATTCTTATTTAATTAAAACAATGAAACAAAATAATATATTAGGTTAAAATGCACCTTGCCGCCCCACTTGAATAAATGGGCCTTATATTATTTTTCTTATTTCATTTAATCCATTGGACTTTAAATAAAAAGCCCACATGTGAACCAGACCCATTCTTACTAAAAGAAACAAGCCCACATGCCTTTCATTAATATATTAATATAATTGAGCAGCCCATTAAATAAATAATGTGCAAATTATATTCTTAATACATTAAATGCAATTCTAAATGGACCTATAATTGGTCCGGTAGAATATATCAAGTGATTCATGCAAGTTCGTGTGGATTGGGGATCTTGGCGGGCTATCTAAATTTAAGCTTCAATAGACATAACCTAATCACAATCAACAAATGATTCACTTAGGTCCGATCCATTAATTTTAACTCATTCCACTAAAGAGCTAAAATTGAACTCTTAAATAAAGACAGAAAAGGAAGATGTTCCTCATTCATACCCTAGACAATCATGTTGGAGATAGTGTATCCTCGTGATTAATATCAGTAATCGCCAAAAGTTCATAGACCGCCTATAACTCTCCAAGTTACCATATTTACTCATATGACCACGTTTTGAACTTGGATATTTTGACTTGTCCAGAAGCCATGTTTTCAATAAACACTATCGAAAACTCAACATTGAGATTTAATATCCAATTACCTCAAAACATCCATATGATGATATTATACTCTCATTTAATAAATGGAGCCACGATGTCCATATCTATAAATGAAGTCCTCTATCGATTAACAAATGAATATCACCAAACTATCGATATAATCGTACTCATTGATAACTCAAATGATATCACTTGCAACCATAAGTCCATCATTTATCTCAGGATTAAGATAGACTCTCCGATTGTCCTGATAATGAAAAGACTATTATCTATTGACGGTTCTAGATAAAGCTTTTCATTGTGATCCAGTTCAATGCACCCAGTGCACTAGATTCTTTTACTCGAAGACACTCCGATGATTTTGGACTCATCATATCTCATTTGATCCCACTCAAATGCTAGTAAAAGAATTCTACAACTTTAACAAGATAAAGGTGCCCAACCTTTAACTTAAGTTGTGAACATTATTCAAGACTAACTAAAGAATTGTGTCTACCACATACATATCCAGATGTATGAACAATTCTTCTTTTCTCATAGTCTTTAGACCTTATGATTATTTACTTTGATAATTATAATATTAAACTATAAATGCTATAAGATTTGTTTAGACCAAAAATCACTTTATTAATATGAAAAAAATTGTTAATTACAACATTACACTCTTGCTATTGAGCATAGTCCTAACAGTTAGGGAGTCCTCTCCCGACCCCATTCGCCCCGTGTCAAGCATCTCGTCAATGCTGTCAGGAGGATTCGGAGAAGTAGGTTGAGGGGTAGCCAAGACCGTCGGGCCATCTTCTGGGAGGACCGGCGTAAAAGCTGGGTTTTTAGATGGTGAGGCCATTCGAGTAAGAGAAGGAAGGCAAAGAAGATTCTTAGAGAAGAAAGGCTTGAGAAAGAAGAAGAAACAGAAGCTCTGAAAGTTTCAAATAAAGCGTGAGTGTGTGAAGGAAGAAGGAATGGTACATTTATAGGCAAGGGCGGACAGTTATCGAGGTAGAGGAAGAGACAGAGTCGGAGACGAATCATGACAGTTTCAAGGGAATCGCGCCAAAAGCAGCCCGTTTGAAATCTGAAGGCAGACGTCATCTAGCACGTGGGTCGAGCATTAAATGCTATCAAATCCGAGAAAGATCCTCTCATCGATTATGGAAGCCAGCCAGACGAGACGGAACAAGTGGACAAGATGGAAAATCCTTCGAACGGGCTAAAAAGATCCTGACTCCAACCCTAGTAAGATACCGGTGTTCAAGTAAGGGGGGACTTCTGTTAACCGCCAAAAATGGCGGGGACCAAAAAAGAATTTTCCACTAACTTTGAGAAGAAAGCTGGGATGCAAAGTAGTAGCATAAAAGATGTCCAAGTACCCTGCCTGCTAGCTGACGAGCTAAAGTAAGAGCCTCTACCCACCCCGGCCAGGTCCAAAATCTCCGGGACAAAGAAAGCACTAGGAAGCCAAAAAGAGAAGGGCTCTGGAGATACAACCTTCACAAGATCCTGGCACCCAACTACCCCGGGTATTTCGATACCCGAGTATCCTGGTACTTGGAGCGACCCGAGTATCTGCAAACATCGTTTTAAGAGGAGCAAGAGGGACACGGGGTACCTGGAGTACCCCGACCAGCAAAACTCGTGACATACACATAGCGAGATAAGCACCAGGATCCCAGTATCCCGACCCCGAAAAGCAGACCACATATTAAGGCAAACATTAAACGTCACCGTTCAAGATAGAAGCTCAAGGTACAACGCGGCATTTATTCCCACCATAAAGAGTCCTATTTCGAAAAGGGTCAACTTATTCGGAACCTAGAAAGAAGGAATCGCCTAATCTTTCTGGATCGATATCCCGACAAATTTGCTAGACTTCAAAGGAAGACCCGTGCACCACTAAAACCCGAGACCAAAGTTCTAGGAGTGCTCTGCAAGAAAGCGGGCCTATATATTGATCATATGATGACAGGAAAAGGGATCGAAACCCTACTTCACTTTTTCTACTTATCGACAGGCACGAAAAGCTCCATCTCCATTGCTCCCCTATATGCTTTATTTTCTCCCATGCTATAATATTGATATACCAAGTTGTAAAGATCATACCTAAATCGACATATATATCAACAGTTTTCTACTTTTATACATCCACCATATAAGAAATTTATACATCTTACTACTTACACCCATCATAACACCTGATTTGCGAGAACCAGCGGGGTATCAGGCCACTGAGTACCTCGCTGCCCCCAATCTACCCCGATCCGGGTCCGTTACATGCAAGTAATTATCACACCTAGTGGAGTCCAAAGAACTAGTGGGATATCGGGGTACATTGCATCCCGCTAGCCCAGGTCTAATTAGATCCGAGTCCCTCACAAACCGTTAATTTGAAATTGCACCCAGGTGACAATTTTGGGTTAACAGTTTTATTATCTCTTCTTAGAGAATTAAGTCTTGTGTTGTGACCGGGATTATGTTACTTAATTCGCAAGCAATTGGACTAGGTCCACTCATACTGGAATTAGGTAAGTGTGTGATTACTTCCGGGATTACATTGTAATCGTTTTACACATTTAGTGGATTCGAGGTTCAAGTGTGGCTCACTTATTAGCCCATGGTTTTTCCCGTGAGGGTTTCCACGTAAAAATCAAGTGTTGTTTAACTTCCACATTCTATACTTGATTTATTGTTTTATCTAGTTTGGGGTAATTTCGTAATATTAACTATACACGAAAAATTGGGTAATATCTTTAAAATCTATTCACCCCCCCTCTAGATAGTTTTATACACACCGTGCAATATTTGTTTCAATCCTCCTCTTACCAATCCCTCGATCTGGTTGCGAACACTATAGCATTCGGATGTGTTGTGTCGGACATCCTCATGAAAATCGCAGTATTTATAGCGATTTCTTTGATTAGCTAGGACCTTTATTGGACCAGGCTTCTTGAGCAAGCCCTTATCGTGAATAGCTAGGTATATGGTCTCTCGGGAGGTATTGAGAGGAGTGTAGTGGTTGTACCAATCTTCCTCACTTGTGACCCGGGCTACTTCTCTTAGAGGAGGGGTTGCTCGGGGAGGAGTCCTTCTAACCGGGTATCTAACCGGTACTGGGGAGGAGGTGGCCTGTAAGTCAATCAGTTTGGAGGATGGTTTTGAAACTTATTTGCAGGTGCCGACTTTAAAGACTCCTTTTTAGGTCGCTTAGCTGTTCGGGCTTCATCATGTTCAACCTTGACTCGGAGTTACTCATTTATGTCCATCTACTCTAGTGCCCTGTCATAGGCCTCCTGGTAGGTCTCAAGCGGATGCTTGGCAAATGAACGGAACAATCTGCCAGCCCACAGGTTCCTTCTGAAATTGGCCAAGGTCTCCTTCTCAACAAACACTCCCATATGGATCACTTCCTTATGGAACTTTTCTACATAGGACCTCAGCATTTCACCTCGCTCCTGGATTACATACTGCAGTAGGACGAGGTCCTTGGGGCGAGGCTTGATCCCCTAAAACTGAGCACAAAAATCAGTAGTAAGCTTTGTAAAAGAATACACACTACCTGGAGGTAATTTTCTGAACCAAGTCTTCGCACAGTCAGTCAGAGTGGAAGGGAACATTCTGCACATAGCTGACTGGGTGGCATTCTGGATTTCCATCTGGTGGACAAAGCTCTCCATATAACTCATGGGATCCTTTGATCCGGAATACTTCTCGGTGGGCATCTGGAGAATGGTGCATTCATCTCCCCCAAGGGTTTCTTCCAGGTACCCTGGTGCTTCCCCTTCCTTAACTCCTCGAGTTCCTTTGCCATCTTGGCCATCTGATCCTCAAGGCGCTTGGATCCATCATGCCTGGATCGGGCTACTGAACCTTTGTTGTCTGAAGTTTCTAACTCCACAGTTGGTTCCTTGCGCTCCTCCTTCCGAGGCCAGGTATCTTTCTGGTTCCTCCTAAGTCTAGTACTGCCACCTGTATCGGGCTGAGGATTTTTCCTTTCTACTGTCGGTCTAGTTGTTGGCTGGATCCTTGTGGGCGGGATGTCGAATGTTGATTTCACCTGTCAGGGTCTAAGATCTCCAGGATAATCCGACACTTGTAGTGGTGGCCCGAGTCTGTCAAAGATAGGTACCCGGGTACTTGATCCCGCTCTTTCTGCAAGTCTAGGTGCTTCAAAAGGTATTCGTTGGGCAATCATCTGAAGATGGATGCTCTCCACATAAGTGGCATCATGTTGTTCCATGGCATCCCGATTTACCTCTAGGACCACGGGGTCCTACGACGCTAAGCCGCGGTTAGGTGGTGCAATCGGTGTCGGGATCTGGCTTCTTATTCCCTTCCTCTTCCCTTGATTTCTTTGGGTGGAAGTAAGGGAATGGGGCCCTGAGGTAGCTAGCTGTCCCTAAGAGGATCAGAGCCTAATCTTCTACTTCTTCTAGGTAAAGCTTGTCAGTTTTATTAAAGGTGGGGAGTTTTTTTGTCCCAATAGACGACGCCAAAAGTGTTAGCCGAAAATTGTCACTGGGGTGATTTTTCCAATTAACAATTCAGGGGGGCCAGGATCGCGGTAGATCTCGGTCGAAAGGGTATCAGGTAGTTCGATACCTATAACTTCCTAGAAATTCAATGAGAATGGAGAATGACAGTAACAAGAAAATTTCATATAAATAGTGGATTATACATATAGCTCATTGTTATTGATGATGAACACATGATGGAGTTACAATCAAGATTTATCATAGCTATGGTTATGAGAAAAAATAAACTTAGTGAGTGGTGGCGATGGAGCTCTCGTGCATGTCGATAAGTGGAAAAATATCAAGTTGGCTCCCCCTTGCATCTGCGATCATACGATGAATATATAGGTCCGTTTCTTGCCATGCACTCCTAGAACTTCGGTCTAGGGTTTTTGCAATTCACGAGTCTTTCCTTTGCGATCAACGAATTTATCGAGGGGATTTGATCCCTAAAATCAAGTGATTCCTTTTTCGATGGATTGAGTGGGAGTTGACTCCCATTTCGAATAGGATTTTGTGTGGCGGGAATGGATGTATTGTTCTGTCTCAAACGATGGCGTTTAGTGCTTGTCCTTTTACTTGGTTTGCTGTTCGGGGTACCTGCTCTTGTTCTAGGCGGGGTCGGTGCACTGGGATTTATGTATTTAACATATGACCGTTTATCCACCAAGTGCCTACCACTAGTTTTTAGTGAATCGGGCAACTCAAGTACCCTGCCTTCTTCTCGTTTTTTAGTCGAATTTCTGCTTGAACGTATCGGGGTGTCGGGGTATCGGGGTATCGGGGTACCGGGATACCAGGATGCCTGGAGGCAGACAGGTACTAGGGTCTTATATCAGTGAAGCTGCTTACTCTTGTTTTCAGGGTTGGTTGGTACTTCTTGGGTCCTGAAGGTCTTAGACCTGATCGTAGTGGTTAGAAGTCCGTACCCTGACCTTTTAGTAGAAAGGCGGGGTATCAGGATACCTCTTCCCTGGTAGTTTTTTACCCCGACTTGATTTCCAAGGCCGATGGAAAATTCTTCTTTGATCCCTGCCATTTTTGGCGGTTATTTTAGGCATTAGAATGCATAGCCATGAATTCTATTCATGCATATTTTAATTGAGTGCATCTTGTTCAACGACAATGCCATGACATGTTTGACATTAAGATGCATTCACTTCCCATACTTGCACTTCATGTATGATGGTTTTAAGTGTGGTTTAATTCGTTTCCGTTTGTGTGATCGGAAACGTCCGCACTTGCATGATGGTGTGCATGTCTTAGCGCGATGGTTGACCACTTGAGAAGGTCTCATTCTTCTCTTGGATAAGTGGTAGTTTTAGTTTGGTTGTTTGGAGTAAAGTGTCTAGTTTCAAAAGATTGAATTTCAATGATTTATATGTTTTTCAAAACTAACATTTGTATGGTCTTATGACCATAACTTTTTATAAGAAGATTGAAATTGAGTTTTGTAAAATTCTGGGCAAACTAGACACCCATACCTTTCCAACGGTATATTATTCGTAATATTTCATGACCGTTTGGATTGGTTTTGAAATCTCCAAAGTAACCACTAAAACAGGGCATCATAGCTGTTATTCGAATCTGACCTTTGGTCATTCAATTGACCATAACTTTTTCTACAGATATCGAAATGTCATTCCATAATTGGAGTAGAAAGTAGACTTACATACCTTTCCAACGATATATCATATGAAAGGTTTCGATGTCGTTTGGTCATGTTTCGGTGCGCTCAAATATTGAGCTATGCTATGACAGATTTATGCGGCCCGTATCCGCACAATTTGGGTGCCGAATTGTAGCCAGTATGTCAGGTGCATTTCTGCGCCCTTGATTCTACTGGCATTGGCAACAGAATTGCCCGTCGATTTGGCCCGTAAAGTTGGGACAAAATTGTCATTTCACCCAACCTTTTCACTCTCTATAAATACATCCTTATCTCTGGTTCAAAACACAAGTCTTGCATTCTAAGAACCCTCGACAGATATTTAGAGAGACTTGAGAGAAAAAGCTTAAAGATTACATCTTTATTTCTACAAACCCATTTCCACATTTATAAATCATCATCTAAGCATCATCTAAGATCATCTAGCATGTGCTAATGCATGGGTCTTCTTCAACACACATGGTATGGTATGTTGAACACTATTATCTTGCATAATTAGTGTTTTTACTTATCAATTTTATCTCATCTATAACTTGTATGTGTTTAGATTAATTTCTACAAATAAGATTGAGATTATTGTTGATTGAGATTGTTTTTGATAGCTAGGATTTCATGATTAATATATATCTAGCTAATTAGTCTCATTGTATGATTGAGATTGTTTTTTGATAGCTAGAATTTCATGCTAATATGTCATCTAGGTAATTAATCTCATTGTATGATTGAGATTGTCTTTGATAGCTATTGTACCTAGGATTTGTTATCCTTAACATAGCTAAAGTTGTATGACATGTCATATAGCTATTTTTATATCTAGGATTGATTTTATTGACATCATATAATCCTAGATAAGCATTTAGTGTACCCAAGCATTATTTGCATAGTTGAATATCATTGCATATTCACTTAGGGTTTGATCTCTTCGGAGAAGTAAGTTTTGTGTGATGACCGGGATTAGGTCGTACACCGGGATTAGGTGGTCACATGAGCAATTGGACTAGGTCCACTTTTACAGGCCTGCGGGTAATGGTAGCGGGTTATAGTCCGAGCATGGTTGAGGTCAACCTAGGATGTAAATGTTATCACAATTAGTGGATTCAAAATTCGAGTGTGGCGCACTTACCAGTCCGTGGTTTTTCCCTATTGAGGGTTTCCACGTAAAAATTAAGTGTTATTTATATTTCCGCACTATATTACACTTGATATTTTATATTGACTAGTTTGGGGTATTTTCGTGAAAATTGACTAATCGCGAAAATTAGGTAAAATCGGATAAAATCTATTCACCCCCCTCTAGACTTATATTGAACAAACCGTAAATTTGTTTCAGAGTGGTATTCCCACCAAAAATCTATCATATTCATTAAGAGCTCTAATCAACTAAATGTGTCAATTCTCAATCAATTGTTTCTCAAGTTATCTTACCAAAATTGCAATGAAAGAGTAATGTGCAATTCAATCACATAATGAATAAGAACTAATTAAGATATAGAATAAAACAATAATTGTGTAAATAATCTATTGAAAGCTAAGCAAAACCCACTATCCAAAAGTTCTTCAGATTAATCCCCGATAAGAGGGGTTTAGTTAAACATATTCAAAATAAAAGAAAAGAGGTAAAAAAATATAGAAGTAAACATAGTTGTTGCTAATTCTTCTCTTGTAAGTTTTATCCCTTTTTGAGCTCCTTGTCTTTAATGATCACGTAAAGAGTGAAAGTTTAGATGTGTAGTGTGATGGAGTCAATGGGAAGTGACAAAGGAATATGGTGGAGAAGATGGGTAGAGAGGATTGATTAAGATGAAGTAAATCTAGATTTGTTGTTGATGGGATTAGAGAGAAAATATGAAAAGGTTTGGAATGGGTTATGAAGGATTTCAGAATATTAAGAGGTTATGTGAGAGAATTCTAAGAGATGTTTATATAGGTGGTCCACAATCAGTCTTGTAACCACCAGATTCGCTGACGTGACATGTGTTGTGGCCCGATTGTCTCGGTCTAGTCAGAGCGACATCAGTCGCGAGACAGTTATATGGATCTGTGATCTGGAATTCGCGGCCTTCACCCTAGCCACATGATAATGACATCTTAGATATACATGTTAGGATTAAGTTAAATAGCAAGAGTGTAATATTGTAATTGACAATCTTTTTTCATATTAATAAAGTGATTTTTGGTTTAACAAATGTTATAGCATTTATAGTTTAATATTATAATTGTCAAAGTAAATAATCATAAGGTCTAAAGACTATGAGAAAAGAAGAATTGTTCGTACATCTGGATATGTATGAGGAAGACACAATTCTTTAGTTAGTCTTGAATAATGTTCACAACTTAAGTTAAAGGTTGGGCACATTTATCTTGTTAAAGTTGTAGAATTCTTTTGCTAGCATTTGAGTTGGATCAAATGAGTTATGATGAGTCTGAAATCATCGGAGGGTCTTCGAGTAAAAGAATCTAGTGCACTGGGTGCATTGAACTGGATCACAATGAAAAGCTTTATCGAGAACCGTCAATAGATAATAGTCTTTTCATTATCAGGACAATCGGAGAGTCTATCTCAATCCTGAGATAAATGATGGACTTATGGTTGCAAGTGGTATCATTTGAGTTATCAATGAGTACGATTATATAGCATAGTCTATCCTCGATAGTTTGGTGATATTCATTTGTTAATCTATAGAAGACTTCATTTATAGATATGGACATCGTGGCTCCATTTATTAAATGAGAGTATAATATGATCATATGGATATTTTGAGGTAATTGGATATTAAATCTCAACGTTGAGTTTTCGATAGTGACTATTGAAAACATGGCTTCTGGACAAGTCAAAATATCCAAGTTCAAAACGTGGTCATATGAGTAAATATGGTAACTTGAAGAGTTATAGACGGTCTATGAACTCTTGGCGATTACTAATATTAATCACGAGGATACACTATCTCCAATATGATTGTCTAGGGTATGAATGAGGAACATCTTCTTATTCTATCTTTATTTAAGAGTTTAATTTTAGCTCTTTAGTGGAATGAGTTAAAATTAATGGATCGGACCTAAGTGAATCATTTGTTGATTGTGATTAAGTTATGTCTATTGAAGCTTAAATTTAGATAGCCCGCCAAAATCCCTAATCCACACGGACTTGCATGGATCACTTGATATATTCTACCGGACCAATTTATGGGTCCATCTAGAATTGCATTTAATATATTAAGAATATAATTTGCACATTATTTATTTAATGGGCTGATCAATTATATTAATATATTAATGAAAGGCATGTGGGCTTGTTTCTTTTAGTAAGAATGGGTCTGGTTCACATGTGGGCTTTTTAATTAAAGTCTAATGGATTAAATAAAATAAGAAAATAATATTGAGCCCATATATATATGATGTGGGCGGCAAGACTAGATATTAGTCTAATATATTATTTTATTTTATTCTTTGATTAAATGAGAATTAATTAATTTATTAATTAATTATTTAATTAAGAAACAAAATCTTTTTCTGATAAGGAAATATGTTTCCTAGAGTTATACTATTGGTAGTAGCATACTAAAAGTAAAAGACTTATTTGGTAAGAAAATAAATAATAAGGTTTATTTATTTAATCAAATAAGGAAGTCTTTTATTAAGAATTAAACACTTATGAGTTGAATTAGGGTTAGGATTCTAAAGTTAATAGTGATTAGGGTAAAGCACAAACTCTCTTTAGTAGAGAATTCGGCCAACCCTAATTGAAATCAAGAGGAGAATTCGGCCAACCCTAGTAGAAAGAGAAGAAGAATTCGGCCACCCTATATAATTCACATTATAAGGTTCGGCCACCAAAAAAAAAGCTCTCTCAATTCATTCACTTGATAAACTTCTTCTTCTTCTAATTCTCATAGACAAGTGTTTGTTTTTTTCGGCCAAGACACAAGAGAGAAGAGATTATTCTATTTCGATAGTACACTCATTGCTTATACATCAATAGGCTTTTGTATACAACTTCGAATAAGGTTCACGCGAGTTTTGATCATTAGATTGAGAACTCAAAAGTGACCGGAATAATCTTTGTAGTCTTTTGGATGTTTTGTGACTAACGATAAGGAAAAGAGATTTTGTTTATCCATTCTCAGGTACGCAATTCAAAGAAAAGGGAGACCACGCTCCTAGGTGATTCACGTTCGTGCTAGGATTGAAGATCTTGCGGATTACCATCGATGTAAGTCAATCGGATCACGCGACAATGGTATTCTACTTTTGTTAATTTATATATATGTTTAATTACTTTAAAAGGGTTAAGGTTCATCAAAGGAAAAATTTTAAACTATACTAAACTCGTCTTTAGTCTCGCTTCCGCTACGTTGACCATATTTTTCCCTACAATTGGTATCAGAGTCTGGTTTACCCTTTTAATTAATTAATGTATATATACGTGAATCTATTTCTTTTTATTGTGATTATGCATGTTAGAAAGAGATGGCACTCTAGGAATTCGCATATATAATTACATGTGGATGTATGGATTTATATATGTTTTTTATGTGGATTGTTGTTGCTCGATTGGTCCTAGAATTTCAATGTATTTTTTTG